>WYDF02312272.1:0-14899 GCA_009867245.2 Adranes taylori
TATATAAATGTCAATGAATGGAAAAATGGTGATAACTTAATCAATAAGCAAGTTGGTTACGACCTATCAAAATTCTTGAAATTAATTGGGGTTCATTTATTACAAATTGTAGAGGCTGTCCCTGGTTACCTTTGTGCTTGTTTGTTATAAGGGTTACTAGTGACATTTCTTATCTGTTGTTTTGTTTGCTCAAAGAATTTTTTCGGGTAGTTAAATAAAATAAAAGAAGAATTAAACTGATGGCACTACTAGATTGTTCGGATACCTCTGGATCCACCTCTCATTACTTTTAGTTCATTTAGCGAATTTAGTTTCTGCTTTTGAGCTTGTCAAATTGATTACCAACTGTCTGATATTTGAAATGTATTTTGATATATTGGTATTTCTATAATATTTTCTTAGAAATTTCAATTTGTAGGTATGTAATGACAATAATCCAGTTCATGTACAATAGGATTAACTTTTGTAAAAGTATTTTGATTTGAGCAAATCAATATTTTAAATGTCCAAGTAATTATAGAATTTAAAAATTGTTTCATTAAATTACCTACAGATGGCATCAGTCTCTTTAGTCTATTTCCGTAAACAACGTACCAAGAACGTTATAGTACGACATCAATCATGCTGTACACAAATTTTAAAACGAAAAAGTAAAATTTTTCTAAAACATCTTAGTTGCTTTTGCTACTAAAATAGCAAAAATGTACATAGTAAATTATTACATTTTATAACAAAATTTTTTCAAAAACGAAAATGTTAAGAAATTAATTTTGTCACAGTGGCATAAAGACATGTGGGAGGTATTATTTATTTGCTTCAATCAATTTATTGTTATTAACAAAAGCTATTTATTCTATTCTTCTGAAGAAGGGGTAATTGTTTCCCCGAAACATGTCAAGTATAAGCAATCAATCCTCGTAGCTGTGTAAACTGGCATCATTCACCGGCTGGAAGCTTTGGTTGTTAAACGTATGGGATATATGGAGTTTTTGAAACACTTTGTTTTAATTCATTGAAATCTGGACTCCAACACTGAAACGTACACAATTCATTATTGTTATAATTTACCATACAACAACCACATAGACCAGTAATTCCCATCCGGTGTTCCATGGAACACTTGTATTCCTTGAGGTTACGAAAAGCATTCCATCAAAATTTAGAAATAGCTAGCTAAACTTTAGAGTTATAAGTTTTCGTTTCCAAACTTTAGAGTTATAGAAGAAGAAGAGTTCAATACATTTTCATCAAGAAATTTAGCTAAATTTTTGGATTTCTGTTTAAACGGTATTTAATCTGAAATACGTGAAAATACTTTATCAGAAATATAAATTTATTAGATAGAATATACTTAAATCAACTTAAAATTCATCTTCTATAACTATTCTTAATCAATTTTATATTAACGGTACTTCTTACGTTAATAAAGAAAAATTGTAGAAGTACAACTTTAAAATTATCAGAACCTAGAAAGTAAAATCGGATGTCCACATGAACATACAAGAATTAGTCCACGCGAGAAATTGTTTTTACCCCGAAAAGTAAATCATCAAAACATATGCGCAATTTGCTTTTGTCTTTTAGCACACTTACGTTAGACATTTTCATTATTTTATTCTACGACTTATTTAGTACTAAAAAGTAATATAATAAATTGTAGAATGTAAAATTTAACGCGATGAAAAAATAAGGAGAATGAAAATAAATATTTAGTCGAAGAAAACCAAAATAATAATAATAAGTAGGCGCTTCTAATTACGCATACGACTGTTCTAATAATTTTTTTTTAATAAAAATTGATAAATTTTTTTAGATGATTGAAGGTAATGCTATCAAATATAAGAGGAAGAAGATACGCAGAACCAACTTTTTCTTATGCAAGCATTGCATTAATCATGACATTGTTAATTCATTACATTACATTTAACAAATAACGAATAATATGCAAATATATAGTTAACATTAATTTTTGACAAAAGTTAGAATTATATGTATCTATTTTTTATAACCGGTGCGCCACTTTCCGACTGAAAATTTGATCACGAGCCACATAAAAAAAATCCTTAAAATATTTTTATTATTCTATTTAAAGTGATTTATAAAATGTTTTGCCGAAACCGGATAAAACCTTCGCGCGGGCCGCCATTTCCCAGCCTCTAACTTATATTATTTATACATATATTTGATGCCAAACATCCTTTAAAATAATTTAAAGTAATAATATTATGATCCCAGCTAATATTTAATCTTCTGACGAAAAATTACACACGACATATGTATATGTACGATCATTGAATCAGATAGGTATTCGAAAGAAACTATATTCTGGCTTTTATCAAGATAACATATGGCGCAAGTGTTAAACTGTCATACAATTATAATAATTGTAATATTTATATATCGTATGTGATTTATGGTTTTCTTTCATTGTAATTTATTAAATAAAATAAGTACTTTGTTTAATTAAAATTAATTGCTCAAATCGAAAGCAATATTGAATATTAATTTAGAAATTAATATAGAAAAAAGGAAATAATAAGAAAATATTACACTGATCATCGATATCAAATAATTTATGGATAAAACAATATAAAGACCAAAAAAATGGCAGAAAAATAATAAACTTTCACTGAGAGAAAATGGGAACAGAAGAAATATGATGTAAAAAAAGGAAGAGAGAAATTAAGTAATAAGTTACTGAAAATATAATTATGAGAAATAAAATAGGTAGTAATCCAAACAATAGAAAGAAAAGTTAATGACTGTATAAAATTTAAAGGAAATATTTTGAAATAAATACCTAAAGATTCTACTGTAACTTAACAACATCATTTACTTCCTAGAAGTTCCACTGATTTAATGTAACGGATTGAACTAAAATCAATGAGGAATTTCCTTCTAATTCCATCATTCTGCTTATTACAGATTGATAATTATAATTGATAATAAATAAGTTCTCGGCAAATGCAGAACGTAAATCAATAAATAGTTGCGGCATCTATATTTCTGACCCGTGAAGAATTGTCGATGATCTTTGGGATACAACGAAATGGTTAACTAGTCAGGTACCTACTACAACTTGTAGTACTACCACTTAAATGCAATTCCATCGATTTGATGCCACTTTCACACGATCCCACTATTCATCTATAAGTAATGCTTTTCAATATTTATTTATCCTTAAATGTTTATTTAAAGAAAAGAAATTATAATATTTACCGTGTCTCTAAAGACAAAAGCATTAACTACCATATCATTAGAAATTTCTTACGTTTATAATTCGCCATAACCTTATGATTCATATTGTTCTCTTTTATTTTATATATCTTAGACAAGAATAATTGTAATTATTATTAAATAAAGGTTGCTCAATATATTGCTTTTAGCTATAAATAGAATTTCGAAAACGAGGTATATACGAGAATGGTTGGACGGAAATCTAGCAGCCTAAGTACGAAACTACACGATTTTTGTTTTTTGTTATCCTTTATTTTTCAATATAGTCCTCTTTTAAGGTGACTTTCAAACTTCTTCATCCATTCCAAAAAGTGCTCGAGCTCTTCCAAATAGTGGGAAATTTCAATCATCACTTCATCGTTTGTTTCAATACGGCGTCCTCCGAGGCATTTTTTTAGGTTTGAGCACAGGAAGAAGTCGCAAGGAGCTAGTTCTGGTGAATACAGTGGGTGGTCGTTCAATTCGTAGCGTAATTGGCTCAATTTTACCTGCACGATGGCAGGTCTGTGAGGGAGTGCATTGTCATGTAGGAACACCTTTTTTACGAGCCAAGAAGCGAGGGTGTTTTTTCTTCAATTCAACATCAAAACGGTCCAATAATGCTACGTCGTAATCGCCATTTATGGTTTTATCCGTTGCCAAGTAATTAATAAGAATAATGCCTTTCGCATCCAAATAAACAGTCGCTATCACCTTACCGGCCTCTCGGGTTATCTTTGTTTTCTTCGATGGGTGTTCGCCGCTTTTTCTCCATTACTTTATCTGTTCCTTCATTTTCGGCGTGTAGTAATTGCCTTACGTTTCATCAAGAGTGGCTTATAGGCGAAGAAAATCCTTCAGACCACGTTTCATATTCGCCAAAAGCTTCTCCGAATCCGCCACTCTTGTGAGTTTTTGGTTGAAATTTAGTGAGTATAATTTAAAAATTATAAATCAACGCGGCGTCGATCGCGCGGATAGCTTTTTCATATCCAACGGTATTGCTACCAACGGTGCAGACTCGCCATAAACAGCATCCCGTTCGGCTTTGATTTCTGCATTGTTATTCCCGTTCTTGTGAAGGAACTAATCACGGAACTAATCACAGGAACTAATCGTTGTCACGTAACGCCATCTATGGAAGATTAGATGTATCTCAAACCACCTCGTAAGTTGCATTGTTTCAAAATAATCCATTCGATATTAACATGCCTTATAAATTGTAGAAATCTTCTTTATTTAAATAAATTATTTTCTCATATATAAACTATTTTCTAAGAAAAGTGATTAGAAGCTCATTTTACGATTGCGGCTTTTAAGCTTTAAAATTCTATTATCAAAAATGAAATCTGGAAATGTAGTGCGACTAGCAGACCATCTTAAAACTGCCAACCTTAAAGAATGTTTAAGTACTAATTTTACTTTCTCATTCAAACAAACTTTCTCATTTAATGCTATCAAACCAGGATCGTGGTTCTGTTATAATATTACTTAGATAACCACCATACCACTCTCCTTATTTGTAACACAAAATACTCATTGGTCTTTATATTTATACTAACTATAAGAACTTATTCGCGATGTTAATCGACTGACATTTCATGTTGAAGATAATTATAATTCAACAGTTTGTTAGGTCAATCCATTTCATTCCATTACAAAAAGTAAAAGATAAAATAATAGTGAACTAGATATAAATTGATTTTTTATTATAATTGTTATTCGGTCCTGAGGGTAGCTTTGTACGAATCATCTCTGAGTAATTGAATGGATGTCGATATGTCGATTAATGAACCATAGTCGCTGTCGCCGAAGTGATACCTGAAGAGGCGGTGATAATGTTCTTTACGGGTTACGGGGTAGAGCCATCCTTTTTCCGGAATCGGGGATCGGTACGTCGCCTGAACCTGTTGGAGAGATCGGCGAGTGTTCTGGTTGGCCTGATGGTGGAATTGTCTCTGGTAGTTCTATCGCAATACGCGATATCCGTGGGCTACGTATCTTGATGAATCTCTTTGGGGTTGTTTCATGTACATCCTCGTTGGTTTCGTGTAACATCCTCTTCATCCTAACATCCTCGTCCCTTTCAATTTCTTTGACGGTAGTCTTTTCTTGGTTGCATTGTATGGAGTGGTTAATGGAGAGGGTAGAGTTGTAAATCTAAATATGAGAAAAAGAGAAGAAACGTGAATATAAGAAAAATGAAGAGTCTACAGAAGTAAATCCTGTCTTGTATTACATATGTAGTTTGATATTTAGAATTTTTAGATTTTTATTTTAGACTTTTAAACGTAGATTTAATTTGATTAATTTAATATTTACTCTGGCAATACTTTGAGCAATTCATTCTTAAGGCCGCAATAATAGTTCGCTGAGAAAAACATTGATCTCATTGTTCTAATTGCAAATTGTGACTTTGAGATGCGCGATCTAGCTCGTTGTAGTAACTAAGACCCCAATTCATAATTGCGTATCTCCGATATGAGGCTGTGTGGATCTTTTATATGTAAATTTTGACGGTGATGGTAGTAGCTCTACGCGACCAAAAGTTCGGGAAGTATTGAATTGGAACAGCCTTTTGTCAACATTCTAAGTAGAATGAACCAATAAGAAAAGAGAATCGTAACGGCTTTCACATTACCATTAAAAGTATCGAAAAAAAAAACGTGAAAATTCACAAAAAATAGGCGAAAGCTACATCGCCTATTTATATGTTTTTATTATATATATATTTATATATATATAAATATATTATATATATATATATATATTTTTTAAGCACCTATTTTTCGCTTAAAAAAAATTCGCAACGAAAATATATGTTAAAAAATATCCTTTTAAAAAATGCACGTAGCTAACTGCACGTCTGCGAAACTTAAATCCTCTCGATGGTTGAAAATTAAGGGTATTTTTCTATATCGGTTTTTTCTTTACTGCAAACGAGTACGATGCCATTTCTGTGAACATTCTGCCCGTTTTCCTTCTTCTGGTCTCACTCTCTCTCTTTCTCGCTCTCCTTCTATTTGCATGTACTAGACTTCCACGAAAAAATAAATTATTAAATTAATTTATATTGAGTTTGTTATCCGAAAACAAAGTCGAAGGTATAATTGATCTACAAAGTCTTAACTTTTAGTTACGCAATAACTTTTTTAATTATTGCTCTGGTAATTCGCGTTTGCTCCCATTCTGTTGAGGGTTGAATATTCAAAACTATTACTCTACGACATTTCAGTAGGTATGGCCTGCGATAAAAATTTTAAGATCTAAAAACACATCCTCGTGTAGAGGAACAAAAGAATGTAAATTTTCCATTAAAATTTTATTTAAAAAAAATTTATTGTCTAAAATTAGCTACCCAAAGCCAAATACACTTTCTCATGCACAGGAATAAAGTAAAGCAAATTTACTGACTTACTAAATACTTGATAAAGTTTTAAGCATACGAAGGTTGCTCTTTTAATTTTGGGATAGACGCAAACAAAATATTTAGAATTCAGCAAATGGCTTTATTGCTTTTCAAAATATTCCCCATTGACACAATCTACGCACGTTTTCACGCGAATAAACCATTTGTCATAACATCTACTTCACTATGTAGATGGCAGGCTCATCAAGGCGTTTTCAAACGCTTCAACTGCATCTTCTAGACCTGAAAAGTGTTGACAACGCATTGGATTTCTGGATTTGCATAAAAGTCGTTTGACTTCAGGGCTGTATGGAAGATGGGTTAGTAATTCCACCTTTTATATGGTTAAATAATCAATTATGCGTTGAGTTGTGTGGGAGCTTGCATTGTCCTGATGTATAATGATGCCGCGTCTTTAATTGGTTTTTCTCATTTCAGAGAAAACTTCTAGCAAAACAAATAGTTGTGTACTAATCAGCATTCACTGTTTTGCGATTTTCTCAAAGGATAGTAGCGACATGCTTAGTTTTTGTTACAAAACAAGCAATCATTTCCTTCAGTAACTTTCGTTTGGTACGCTTTATCTTGAAACATCCAAACCGTGCATTGGTGTTTTGTTTAAGGTTCGTAAGAATATATCCAGTTTTCATCACCACTAGCGATGCCTCAGACCAAATTTAACGTAGCTGAGTTGAATGGTCTAAGTATTTCTTTGCACCATTTGACTCGAGTCTGTTTTTGATCTAGAGTTAAATTATGCGGTATCCATCGAGACTATATTTTTCTTACACCTAAGTGATCATACAAAATTTGATTAATCTGTTTCATATCAATGCCTAAACAAGACTGAATTTCCTTATATATGACATGACGATCTACTATTATCATTTCTCTCACAGCATCAAAGTTTTCTGCCGTTTTTGAGGTTGTTGGTCGACCTTCAAATTTAAGTTCTTGATACCACTGAAACCGAGTTGTTCTTGATGGTGCATCATCACGCAGTTTTTAGATAATCCAAACACTCTTGTTCACTTTTCTGCAATCGAAAATAAAACAGAGTTATTGGTGCAAACTGCTCACGATTTAAATTCATATTGCCTTTCCGATTATCGTTACTTTAAAATTAAATTCTACTCGAACTGCTCATTTTATTAGACTTCTGTCACGTGTGTGCATTACAACAAATGTCAAATTTTACAAATGCTCATGCGTCAAATATCAGAATATCGTACTAAATAAGCCTAAAATGTTGCTCCTATTTAAATAGTTTTTGGCATAATTTTTTATAACCAAATATTATATAGCCGAACTTCACATATTGGTCATAATACTTTAGATATAATGTACAGAAACCTTCATCTTTTTCAGTGTCTATTTTTTTTTTGATCCTATTTTTTAATCGCTCCAAAAGTTTGAATCAAAATATTAAATGTTCTCGATAGCGGTTAATTGATATGTAGACTATATTTCTGATTGATCTCTGATGAAAATAAAAATGCCGTATCGTCTGAAAGCTATGAAATGTGTTTCACTATATGGCCATTCGTACAAACACAGTGCGCGAAACTTACTTATATTAAGACATGCAATCCATATTTCGCGATAAATATGTTAGATACTGATTATGACCAATCGATCATGAGATATCTTTACAGATATCTCTACAGAGTTTGTAAAGTCCAACTTGTTCTATCTGTTTCCTTTTTATTTTACTTTAAGATTGTGTGAAAACAATCTTAAAGATTACTGACTTTGATTGATGTACAGATTTTGTAAATGTATTTTTTAAAACTGATTTTCGTATTTATTTCAAAAATGTTTGTAATTTTACACAATCAAATTTAAAGATGTGTCATTAATATGCATTCTAAAGTGAACAGCTGACATAAAATTCTAGTAATTCCCCTAGTCTGATCTTATGCACTCCATGTCATCAGGAAGATAATAGTTTATTCGTCCGTTTTTGCCGCTGATCCAAGTAGCCATCATGGCGGCAAAAAGATATGGTGATAATTAAGAAGGTTTCAGAAAGCTTATAAATAGTGTTATAGTGATCATGATGATATTATTCTAACAATGAATCTGAGTCTAAAGATAGTTCTAGTGATAGTGTTAGTGCACCTTAAGTTGATATTAGCAAAGAAAGTGACGAAAATTATGATGACACATCAGGCCTTTCTAAACCCATACATATTGCGACATAAAAAGAAAGCGAAGTGACTGGAAATAGACAAAAACTTCTGCAATAATCCTGCTATGTATCCTATCGCAGGTGAGTCAGATCCATCATCTGCATGTTAAATATTTTCAAAATATATTGATCCTTTGTTCAATAAAATTTGTGACAAAACAAATGCGTACGCTACAAGATAACTGACCAAGCCAGATAGAAAAAAAACTTGAAATATGATGATAATTTGTTTGACAGCAGATGAAATTAGATCCTATCTTGTTTTAGTTATTTTGAAAAAATCGTGTATTCAATTGTACTGGAGTAAAAATAGATGTATTGATATTCCAATTTTTCGCGAAAAAATGAGTAAAGAGTGACTCGAACTAATTTCGCGCCTCAGTGATGAAAAAGGTAAACTACAAAAATTAGGCCTTTCTCTACAAAATTTTGTGAACCATATCTCCCTTCTCAAAACATTGCTCTGGTTGAAAGTCTGATAAAATTCAGAGGCTACCTTTTATTTGCACAATGCAATAGGTCTAAAGGCTCCAGATTTGGTAAAAAAATTGACAATATTTGTGAGTCCAGTTCAAGCTACAGTTCGTACTTTTAAACTTAAGTAGGTGATGATGTAAGAAGTCCTAGTTTTCTTGCTAGCATTAATGCATCATTGTGGGGCCAATGTCACACCCTCTATATAGGTCAAAATACAAAAGACATGCCTCATGACATTTGTAAAAGCAAAGGGAAAAGAGGAGAGCTTGAAATAGAGTCTACTAAGAGTATTTTGTAAAAATGTTTGAAGTGGAAGGACAACAAGGATGTGTTTTTCCTCTCACCTAAGCACAAATCAGCTAAAATCACGGCAATAGAAAAGCTAAGAAGAACCAAAAAGCAAGTGAGGAGGTTAAAACCCTAGGTATGACCTTGAATATCAGAAGGGGTTGGAATGGGTTGACTTTGAAAATCAGGTGACAACTCTGTTTCCCATCATACGGTGCACAGTGAAGGGATATAGAAAATATACATTGTATGTATTTGTATGTATATATTTCTTGTAATATACATATTTGTTTGAATACAAAAATGTAATTGTGAATATAAAATATTGGCACTAACAAACATTTACAATCAGAAAAAAAGTTAAAACAAAACATTAATCTTCTTAAACCTACCAAAATAAAATTACAAAAACGAACATCAAACATAAAAATATACGACAAAATCATTAAGGAAACTTCTTCACCCATTGGTTTAGCGACATGACGAAAAATGTATAAGATACTTTTCCATCTTCCCTTATTTTTTTCATGATTCTTAACCCTTTTTCCTCATGTTCCAATCATAGTCTACAATTCATTGCTTCTTTCCTTTCTTAAAATATTTTTGAGAATTTTAATATTATTACTCCGAATGTACGATATTTATAGATTTTTTTTTATAATGAAATCGTATTATTTTTTCCGTTAATTAAATCGAATCAAGGAAAATTTATATAAATTATTTTTCAAGATATTTTTCACTTTTTTGTACAATAATATTAAATGTAGCTATGGATTAAAAGTTTAAATAAATATTACACAGTACGTTTAAAAAATGAAAAAAGTCTGTTTAAAAATAAATGAGACAGCTAAAACGAAAAATAAATGCATGAATAAATTTATGTGAACAACAAACAACAAGATTAAGTATGTAACAATTCTCTTAAATGTATGCTGTGGTAATAATGACCGGATATGCAAGATTGTTGCATTGTTGCATTATAGAACGGAAATATATAGAATAACTTTCGGTTCATATCAAAATTGGGAACAAAACAAAATAATTAAACGAATAACCTGTACATATGCTAGCTTCATTTGGTCTCTCAAATTTAACACGAGAATAGTGATTTAAATTACAGAGCTTTAATTGTTAATAATCATTTAGATACATTATTTTTTATTAATATTATATGCAAGATTATTAAATAAAATTTGATATTAATGAGAGTCCTGTTTATGAGATGAGAGTTCTGTTTACTAACCTTTCATTAGTCTCCTGAGGTCTGGCAGACCCAAATGTTTATATTAGGTATCTCTATGCCGCGCATAATTTTCATTGACACGATCTATCGATCATCAGTAGAGTTAGTAGAGTCAGTGTATTTCACGTATTTTGCTTCGGACCTCAGCACACTAAATTTGCTTTTTTCTGTATTTTATATTTACATATGCATGTATAGTATTCCTAATAGCCTGTAATAGTAAGAAACTATTGAGTTATTCATTTCTTTTTCATTTATGAAGCGAATTCTGTGATATTTGATTTTTTGGAACTTCATTTTTTATTGTCAGTTTATGTAATATAATATTATATAAAATTATTAATATAATAAGGATTTGGCTAGATTGCTATGCTTCTATGAAGAGGTGCAGTCAGATAAAGGCTCAGGCTCAGAACATGGAGCAGACGTAGGGATGGAGAACGTAGAGGAAGAAAAATTCAATTTCAGTGAAGAAGAAAATTGTGTTGAAAATAACTTCAACCCTAGCGAAGAAGAAGAGGCTGCTATTCCTGAAATTGATTTTCAATACTCATCGATTTTAGTTGGATAAGGATAAATCTACAAAACGGTTCAAGATGCCAACTGTACCAAGAAAAAATGGGCTGAAAATATAAATATAATGATCATGTCTTGGAAGACACTTTAGAGAGGCTAAATCCCCTTTAAACTGCTGAAAATAATTTGTGACAGATGATATGTTACAGGAAATCGTTCTGAGAGCTAACGATAAAATTCGAGACAATGCAGCATTGTATTCAGACGAAAATAAATACAAAGTAAAAGATACAACCATAGAAGAACTCTGTGCTTTCTTTGGTCTGCTATACCTGGCAGGATTTTATCGCTCGGCAAGGCAAAACTTTGATGATCTTTGGGCAACAAATGACACAGGTATTATGAAGTTTAGAAAGACAATGGCTCTGTATAGATTCAGGTTTTCCTTGGCATCACTGAGGTTTGATGAATCAAAATCTCGACGTAAGCGTCAAAAATTTGATAAGCTAGCTGCCATCAGAACTATATTTAATCAGTTTACATCCCAATGTAAGACAGTTTATACCCCCAGTGAGTACTTGACAATCGATGAGCAACTTCAATCATTTCGTGGTAGGTACTCATTCCGATAGTACATCCCAAATAAGCCTTCAAAATACGAGATAAAAAATTTTGCTTTAGTGGTTGCAAAATGATGATACACTGTAAATATGGAGGTTTATGTTGGAAAGTCCTTTCAAGCAGTCCAATAGCAGCGAAGAAATGGTCAATCGTCTTATTGAAGCAATATCTAAAACAGGACGCAATATAACATTTGATAATTGGTTTACCAGCTACTCATTGATGACACGTTTATTGTCTGAACATCGCCTCACTTCTGTGGGAACTTTAAGGGAGAACAAAAGAGAGTTGCCTCCACGTCTCCTTACTACAGCCGACAGAACATAGTCCTCGAGCATGTTTGTGTTCCAAACAAATATCATAGTTGTTTTTCTTATATGTCAAGAAAGAACAAAAATGATTTTTTTCTACACTACACCATGATGTTGCAATAGCTAACAAAACAAATGAAAACAAAAACCAGAAATTGTGACCTTTTCCAATTTAACTAAAGGAGGTGTCGATTCAATGTAGAAACTTTCAACTACCTATGACGTTTCACGAAATAGCCACAGATGCCTCCTTACGCTATTTTTTCAATTCTAAATACAGCTGCTATAAATGCTTACACATAATTTACCATGCGAAGACGTGATTTCTTGCGGACACTTGCTCATCAATTGGTGGAGAATCACCAAACTCAAAGAGAAGCAACGACCGAATTCCACTAACACTCCGTAATTCAATAGCTAGACCATCACCAAGTATTGTTGCCTAAAGTGTGAAAAAACTGTATGCTTGACTCATGCAACAATCTCTTGTAAAGAATGTATTAATGGCATCGGGGAAACAGATTAGTTTCAGTTTCCTTATTACCATAACATTATATTATTTCCTATTCATAATAAACGTCTTTTCCATATTTGTGTTTTCTTTTTCTATATAAAAAAAAAAAATTGTAAAAACCTGAAGAATAATTTGTAGATGGTTCTTGATGGGATGAGGATCAAATTTTGAAATAAAAGTCAGTTTTCAAAATTGTTGACGTTTCTAAATTTATTGTTGTTTCTTCAGGACAATTCTTATTTGACTTTTAATGTCAATGAAGAAGCAAAAATAAATTTGCGAAACGTCGACAATTTTGAAAATTGGCTTTTATTTCAAAAATTGATCCTCATCTCATCAAGAACCATCTACAAACTGAAGAATAATATTATATAGTAAAAACATTACATATACTGTTCTTTTGACTATGGGGTCCCGAAGACCCCACAATACATAAACCGTTTGTTGACCTGCCGAATATTGCACACCTGGAAGCTTAAAAATTATAAACTATTTTCATAGCTAATCTGAAATTTGAACGATTTTGCTGTGATTCTTAAAAGATATAACAAAACCAGAATGTCTCCTTTTCACTTTAACATATTGGGAACTAATATAATTTTTCTTAGATACATTTCCTATTATCAAATCAGTACTTTATTTTATATATTTAAAAGAATTTTTAGGTAGACTAATACTCGCGATTTTCTTAATTGAACCAAAGGTGAAGTCTTGTTTCCGCGATCTACATTCGTCCAATGCAAATTATTTACCTGAATTTATCTACTTTCCGCCGATGTTAAATAAACACAGAAATTTTACTCTATTGTCATCTGATTTAATCCTCCTGTTATAATGCATAAATGTACGATGTACCTTTAAATTTTACAAGTACAAATATTACTAATGATAGAGCAGTAAATAAACTTAGCGTTGTATTTAGTTACAATACTTTCTGATCATATGTTCTAAAATACTTTTTTAATACTAATCATAAAGCTGCTTATAATTTCTCTAAATAACATATTTGTTTTTAATGTTGGACAAAATAATTAAGCAATTAGATTTAAGAATTTTTACTTAAAAAGTATACTACTCTACTGCACAAGACTGGAAGTAAAAAGAATATGAATAACTTCGGTCCAATAACACTTACTAGCATCTTGAACAGTTTTGGAACAGTTGTTCATTAAATTATGGAACAGTTCTAGAAAAACGAATCATAAACTACATACGAAAATGGAAACTTCGACAAACAATAATTTGGATTCTTACAAAACACTAACACTGAAGCTGCCCTGCTCAACTTGCCCTACTCAACTTTACCAGTGATATCCATTCCAGCTTAAACGACAAAAAATATGCTGCAGTGGTCTATCTGGATATGAAGAAAGCATTTGAAACAGTTAATATAAAAATATTTTTGGAAAAATTAAATCATCTTGGAATACGAGGAATTGGAAACATCATACTTTCTTCATATCTAGAGGGAAGAGTGCAGTACACTAGGATAAACAGAGAAATAAGTGAAGGATGTTTACAAAAAACATCCTTCAAGTAGTGGCAAGTAGTTTACAAGTAGTGGCAACACTCAACATAAATAGACCGGTGGAACGTTCCAGGGGCTTTACAAACATAACATGTTTTGACTCCATCTGCCGCCAGGTCTCAATGGCCCAAGGTAGAATTAATTAATATTCAAACGGACAACTGCTAAGCTAATTAACGGTATCCTAGTAAAATTGATACATTTATGTTTTTTTTATTTTGTTGTACCAGTTCACACAAGAATATATGCACTCCATTATTAACACCCCTTGGTATCATCCTTAAAATGTTAAATTACTCTATGATAAACAAGCCCTTTTTACTATTTTACAAAAATTAACAACCCGATAAGAAATTACCATTCCTACGTACCTTTGCCATATGAAGGTCAATATTCTCAGACATCCCTGGTATGCACCCGGCCCGGTTAGTGCACCCGGCTCTTTGAAGATTTTTAAATGTGCTGTAAGATTACCAGATTTCATGAATGACTATCAGATTACCAGACGATTACGAAGAGAATACTGTCAAATACGCAGGTGGGGTTCGTGAGGGGCAAGGGTACAACGGATAATATAGTTACGTT
>WYDF02312283.1:0-14899 GCA_009867245.2 Adranes taylori
ATAATGTATTATCTTTGTTACGTGCTTCATTATAAATATTTTATATATGTGAAAAACGACGTAAGCACTATTATATATCACTTACTTTGTAACTCGAGTTTCGGACATGGGTCCATTATCTATATATATATATATATATATTTATATATGTTTGAATTGGTTATGCAATACAAATCAACAGATTTCGAAGGAGACAAGCGTTATTTTTTTTATGGGTATGTGCTTGCTTAACTTGGCTTTTATTGCCTTAGTATTTATAATTCATTAGTGATTCTTCCAAACTCTCTACAAGATAAACCTCTAAATGCGTCATTGGATCTGGCTTGGGATTGCTCTTTTATTAGAAATCAGAGACTTTTGGTGTCCAGCTTCGCCGGCGGTAGTTTTAGATACTGCCGGCGGTTACTAGGTAAGTCCTAGTCGAAATTTCTGTTAAAATCCTTATGGGAGAGTTTTCCTCGAATAAGAAGCATCCTTTCATACGTTACAAATCTTAAAGAACAATATCGCATAATATCCCTGCCAAGATTCTATGATAAAGACCTCTCCAATTAGATGGAAACGAGCGGCAACCCCCTTCTACTACAGACACTAGCCAATCAAGGGAATGGCAGCGACAACTTTTACGTGGAAAGCATTCAAAACGGTGTACAATCCTTTCAAACAATACAACAATCAATACAATAATTTAAAGTTACTATATTATCTGCTGTACAATTTTTTTATTTACAGCACTTTCATACAGCATATATCTCCATACAGCATATCTCATACAGCATATATCTCATCACTGTTACTCCCTTATAATTAACCACTGTTACTCCCCTATAATCATTCCTGTCACCTCTTTTATGCCCCGGCACAATCTCTCCTACCTTGCTATAGCGTCCACTCACACCACTTTGAATATTCTTTGATCGTACTACCCGACAGTAATGATCACCCTTATCTCGTATAGGTGTCTGTACACTTTCAAGGTGTACTCTACAAAACAAAACCGTGTCTCTCTCTCTGTAAGGCCAAGACGCATGGATGCTTTCGGTGTCTACGGTTAGCTTTTGAAGCCTTACATGTTCCTCAGTTTTAATACAGTTTTAATACAAGTAATACAGTTTTAATACTTGGTAGTCATAGGCATATATGCTTGCTTTATAAAGCCTTCTCGGCTTTACATGTTCATATCGAACAGTGTTTCTCGACGCACTAAATGCTATTGCAGGCATTGTGCCAATAAAGCTCCTGGCTGCAGAAAGAGCAAGAACCTACTCGTGAAGGACATACACGCGCTCAGACAACAACGTTCCGAGTCCCTAACCAGCTGCCAAGCGAAATGGGACAGCAGCGTTAAAGACAGATGAACGCATAGGCTCATCCCTTGCCTTAGAACCTGACAGGGCGCGAAGAGTGGTAACTTTAACTATTACCTCACTCAAGTGCTAACTGGCCATGGTAGTTTTGGTGTATGCCTGCACCGCATAGGCCGCAGGCCGTCAGATATATACGAATTTTGCGACTCTGGAAGCAGTGACAACTTTGAGCACACTCTGTTTAGTTGCAACGGATGCTTTGAGTCGGAGCTAAAGTGTCTTATAAGCTTCCGGCAATTCTGTTACTAAAGGTGCCGATGAGTTGCTTATTACAACTCGTCAAATGCCAATACATCCAGAGCATCGCTTTTTAAAAATATTGATGGATTATCCAAGTATGAAGGATGACCAGTATTGTCGAAATTATTTATCAATTAGTTAAAATTCTACAGTTTATGTTTCTCTCAAAAAGCAGTATGAGTATAAGGGTTTTTCCGCTTTATGATCTAAATTTATGACGCACTTATCAGATTTAATTTTAAAATTTTTATATTTAACGTTTATCATATTTGATTTCTATTAAATTACTTTTATATTTATTTGAATAAAATGTATGTGCTAGCAGAACAAGTATGTTTCAAATGCTTGAAGAAAGTGTGATACTTATGCAGCATGTAACTTTTATTTCGTTTATTTGATTAAACAGAAGAATCGAGTATTTATAATAGGCATGACATACATTTCCACTAAAGCGTAAATCATATTACAATTTATTTAAAAACAGATGTAGGTAGTAAAGTTAGTATTACAATTAGAATCGTTCATAGGAATATTTTAATTGTTTGTGATTGGTTTGTTCTTTTTTAAGCATGAAAATTATGAAAGATTACACTTCTTTCTTAGAGCTTCGTTGCAAGAAAATATATGTAATTGAGTTACATAAATGTGCTTGCAAAATTGGAAAATAAAATCATATGAAGTATTTCTAGATTCACTTAAATAATTTTGTTTAATTAATTTCGAACTCAGCACCAAAGGCATGTATTGTATTAACACCCATGTGAAGAAGCCGCCTCAAAGCAACTGGACGTGGAAAAGCTTTGCCAAAATCGAAATTGATTGTATTCTCACCAACAGTAAATCACTTTGCCAGGACATCTCCGTTTTGAATCGATTCGACACCGGGAGCGATCACCGACTGGTAAGAAAAACTATCACTATTAATACGAGACTTGAAAGACGTAAGCTAGTAAATAAAGCTTTTATCCGACATCTATAGAATTGCATCAAAAATAACTCAAATACCAAGAGATTATCCGAACGAAGCTAGAACCAACAGAAACTCTCGAACCTATGACTCTTGATGATTTAACAACGACAATTACCAACAGCATCCAAGTAACCACGAAAAAAACTTGTGGTATTCAAACCACACCAAAGAACAATAAAGTGAGTGCTAACACTATATCCCTTCTGGAAGAACGTCGGAATATGGGCAGAGAGGAGACGGGTTACCGAAATATCAATAATACCATCAGAAACGGAGTCGGATAAGACCTAAGGGCATACAACACCCAACTGGTTCCTCGCATTATTGCCGGCAACGCCAACATGCGAGTTCTGAAATCGTAAATGGCTCGAGGAAAAACCCAGATCTGTAAGATCAAGATCGAGAAGGGCGAAATGAAAAACCTATTATTGCCGCCACCATTCAAAACTTCTCTCGAAAACTATACAGTAGGTCAGTCCCTAAGCCAGACCACGTAACGGACATAGAAAGGCGGGATGGCCGAAATATGGGCTCCGAAGAGATACCGAAGACCGACAGAAGAGAGCTTAAAGCTACATTGAAACGAATGAAGAACAGAAAGACTCTGGGGAAGATGGAGTAACAAGAGAAGTGTTAAAAATGGGAAGTAAAATACTGGAAGATGCACTACTAGTCCTCATGAACAAATGTCAAACAGAACAACGGATATCAACTGGATGCCGAATTTATCTTATAATTCAAAAACGGTGATTTTACGAGCATAGAAAATTACAGGCCCATTAGTTCGCATCAAATTGCTAGCCATCTTATACAAACCGTTGACGAGAATAGTAACAGATCGCCTGACTAATAAATTTTACTTCTACCAACCAACTGCACAAGCGGGATTCAGAAGAGGCTTTAGCATAATGGATCATCAAAATATATCCCTAATTCCTGGATTTCGTTGACTATCAAAAGGTCTTTGATTCAATTGAAACTTAGACAGTATTGTCGGCAATGGACAAGGCAAGAATTCACTCTCGATATTCCAATCTCATTCATGCCCAACTACGAGAATGCTACACTACAAGTCCAAGTAGAAGGTACCCTAATCGCAGAGAAAATCTCAATGGAGAAAAGGGTTCGTCAAGGAGACACAATCTCTCCTAAATTAAATTGTTCACCTAGTTCGAGAGGACGTTTTCAAGACACGAATGGGAAGAAAAACGCTTAACATAAACGGCATATACCTGAACCACCTAAGGTTCGTCGACAATATCGTCCTCATAAGTATCAACCAAGAAGAACTGAAGAAAATGCTCGAACAACTATAGGAGGCAACAATATAAAGGTGGGACTGAGGTTGAACTATGAACATGCAGAAGACGAAGATTTTGAGCTCTGACTCCATCCAATGCACGATTAAACAAAAAAACCCTGGAAGTGGTTGACCACTATGTTGACCACTATGGTTTCCTGTTGTAGGTTTTTACTGACTACATTGATGCGATTCAGAATACTACTGCAAAAACAGTCATAAACACAGTTTGAAATGTGGTTATTTATATTCTTGATTAATCCTGCTGCTTTTGCCTTCGTAATCTCTTTCTCTACTCTTTCATTTGAGATTGATTTCAGAGAATATCCTGAATATCTTTCCAAAACTTCAATAAATCTTTGCAGGCATCATCTCTGCATGACCGTCTCGTAGACGATAGCCTCTTTAGCGTTATTTTTATATAATACTTCAGTTTCTCCCAACGCATCGTAGATGCCGAAAAGAAGTTGTAGATTTCTTGCAGAAATGTAAAATAATTTATAGATTCATTACAACAACTCCAAGTACTCAAACTCAGTAAATTTGTTTGTTGGAGATCGGTATAGACTCCTGACATGTTCGCAGCATTATCGTACCACTCTACAATCGTCAAATTAATTTCTAGCGATGTCAAGGTATTAAGTTGTAGCATACAATTCCTCGGATTCATGTCCAGTACTTGCTATGGATGTTAGGAATACCTATGTTGGTGTTCCACATTCTTGGTCTCATGAGACAATCGATAACTGATCTACATGTGAGGTGTTAGGTGTTGAATCCACAATTATAGAGAAACATTTAGCTTTTTGTGATTGGCTAACTTTTTCTACTGACACGCTGAATAATATACAGGGATACGTTCAGATTTAACGTTTGGATGCATATCAGACGTACCTAAAGTTTCATAAACACTGATCGTTTTGTTTGAGTGTGAGTGACGTCCTGAGCATTCATATTTTACGCCCAGATGACAATTTTCACATCGCTCTAAAACAGATAAAAATCGTTATCATGCACACAGTAATAAATATTTAAATTTCTACTTTAGATCACTAAAATGTTTGTATTTTTAAATATTCTCATAAATGTTTTTATTTAACGCTGTAAACCTTCCATTTTTAGTTTACTATCACAAATTACAGATGTAGAAGATATGTTGGTGTGTTCTTATCCAGGCGAAAAATTTACTTTTATATCCCTCAATAAGTATATTTAACAATTATTTTTTTACGCATTGAAATTTTAGCTTGTGTTTTTAAAAGACATTTAACACAGTTGTGACAGTTGTTAAAACGGTTTGGCAACATTGTCAAATAAAGATTTTAATTTAACCTAATTTTTGCGTTTAATGAAAAAAATATGTATGGAATATAATCAAGCAACACACGATACGAGGTTGGTAACTATAATTTATCATGCACATCTATAGGGGTAGATGTAAAACTTCGGTCCAGTGTGTGCGGGTTGGTACGCACAATAAGTCCTATCAGCGTCGATGGCAGAGCTCCACCTTAAAACACATAGTCGGTGACAAGCCTAAAAGGCAGAAATATGCCGACTATAAATAAGTATATTACAACAACAACAACAATATAATCAAATATAGAGTTGCGTTGGAACCGACACGTGAAGTGAATCGTGTCGGGACTACACCACGTGAAAGTTAATAAAAATATTTTTATTGTTTCTTGAAATTTATTAATCTTTAAACATCGTATCAATCTTTTAATTATATTCTTTAATATTTGTGATTAATGCTTATAAGAGTTTTTTTGTTATTGTTGCTACATTTTTAGATTTTTTTTAACCTTGTATTTCTAGTTTTTTTTTATATAACATTTATAAACTGGTGTCTCAGACATGCTTTTACATATTTATGTTAATTTTTTCTGGAATCCCGGAATATTAAAACATTTAGTGTTTTTTCAGTCGGCTATAGGCCCTTTGATGGCGGAAATAGGCCGACTTTAAATAATGATATAAAAAAATCAAATGTAGTAGAAAGTCTATAATGTGGAAATATTTAAAATACGTGGCAAGTAAAGAATGAAAAGTGATGAAAAACAAGTTATTATTCTAAAATAAATATACTTTAACATTTGTGAAATTATTTAATTATTTTTCTGAGTGTAAATATTTGGGAAGTTTTGTAAAAGATCAACACCTATTTTAAAAGGTATATAAATTTTGTATTTTAGTTGTTTATTTTCTTCAATATAGGTCCCTTTTTGCAATTAAGAGCGAAATTTTACGACGATTCGAAATAAAGGTTCATCTGATTCTAAAATGAGTAAATTAAACGGATAAATAAAATGTCTAACTGTTAGATACATTGTTTTTTGCAGTATAATTGATTTTAAAATTTATAGGTTTAATTTAATTTTATATAAATGAAATATGATTGCTATACAATGAATTCATTATGAGAACTAAATCTTGTAATAGGATTTTCGTATCTTCATAGCCTGATACTTTGTTCTCTATTGCCATTCTGGAAGAGGGTTTCCAGTTTTCTTATCATCAAAGGCGAAATGTATTTTAGGGTGGTTTCTTGTATTTGTTTTGCCAATGTTGGTTACTCTTATTATATGCTCTGTTGGTTATTAACATGTTTTTAAATTGTCGAGTGTTCGGATTGTGTTGCTTTATTATATTAATATCTCTTGTCAAGATGGTACAAGATTATTTTATGCATTTCCGTTTAAAAAGAGCTTTTTTATACATATATATCTCATGTGAGTGCTAATGTTCTTACTAATATGAAGTATTGAATTGTTAAATATTTACGTAATAGATTCACATTGAACAAAAGACTTTGAGCGGCATATGTTTCGACGCTATCGATTTGGAAAGTGGTTGTCATACGACTGCTACTCATTCAGAACATTTAACTGACAACCATACCACAAATAATAGTAGTAATACGGCAGCGCCTGCAGGAAAGCTCGTCGTCAATCGACATCTGCGCATAAGTCGCAATCGACGCTATAAGGCCCGTCAGTTGCGCGCATTTCTTAGGCGCTTCTTCATCATGCTGGCAATGGGAGCAATATGCGGTGCAGCTGCAGCCGCCGTATGGCTGGCGCTTGGCTGGCAAGCGGTAGTACAACTCATGCTGGTAGCAATTGTTGCATATCTTGCAGCGGGTGGATATCGATGGTTCTATGTGGCTATTCGAACTGCACCACGAGATCTAAAGTAAGATTTTTTTGTTTACAGAATTTATTAATATTAATTTATCCGAATCATTTTTTACTCTTTTTTACCTGCTACATACTTTCGAATCTGTGGATTAATTATTAAGCTGATTTCGGGGTTTGTCGTGTATTTTTCCTTTCTCGTTGGTTCTTTCTGTCTTTTATGGTTTCACTCTACTCTATACTGTTTTCATGCTTTATTTTAGTTGTCATGCTTGTGTTATAATGTTTGGCCATAATTGTGTTCCAATAGCGCAAATAAAATAAATAATTAAAAGAGTGCACGATAACACTGCACAGAAAACAGAGTGTATCTAGTAAGAAACAGTCGAAAGAACCGATCAACAAAAGTGGAATTACAGGAATAATAGCATGAGATGTCTACTAAACGCCCTGGAAATGTATGGATTAGATTTTGGATCATGTTTCAGGTGGTTTTTAATTGCAGATAATACTTGGTTGTTGGTTCTTGTTTGAAGATAATACTCAAACAATCCTTAGAATAAAATGTGTAAAACATGAATCTTTAAATATCTGTGTATGAAACATTAAATCAATGCATAACTTGTTTTATTGATAAATTATCTTTATGGCTAATGACTTAGCGTTTTTAGATATTTATTCGTTCTTTGTACCGACGACGTATTAAAAACCATCATATAATAAAAATGTGCATGAAATCACAATGGCTTTCAGTAAAACTATAATAATGCGAATAAATTTACATTAAATACTTTACGAAAATGATAATTATATGTTTGAAACAACGAAGTCATTTACATTTAGTATTAATTAGACACATAAAATTTTAGATTATTTGAATAATCTTTCAAAGTGGATACATACGAATACAGATTGCAATAAAAGTATTTGCTTAGAAACACGTACGAATAAACTTCTTTTGAATTTTTATTTTCAAATATATACTTTGTCACATATTTGTTACATTATCTATTGAGTGTTTGAAAATCTATGTTTAAGATTTAGTTCTACAGCGTACAATGTATATACTACTTACAACCTGCTAGGTAAACTTTCTATGTATTAAACATAAAAGCATTCATTAATCAATTACATATCTGTAAACAAGTAAATAAACTTTCACTTTACGAGATTAACCCATTAGTGCTCGGAACTAAAAATAGAATGAATATGGTCTTTAAAACACATTTTAGATGCTTTTTTTGAAATTCTGTTTTATAAAGTTGGAAAAATGTATCAAAATTAATTAGCAAGTGCGTTTGTACTTATGAATAAAAAATAATATCTAAAATATAAAAATATTCTTGTTGTTTCGTTGCTAATATGAACAAAAAATGTATTTTTTAGAGCATTACTTCGATATATAAATTTAATTCTCGAGATAAAGTCTTATCAACGACAGAATTTGACTGTAGCTGATATATTTCAGAGGAATGTTAAAAGACAACCGAATAAAACCGCTATTATCTATGATGATCAAATATGGTCATTTAGTGAGGTAAATAGGATTTGACGATTCAATATTTCTTTCTAGTATTTGAAATGTTTTTCAGATTGAAACATATAGTAATAAAGTGGCAAACATATTTAAAAGTCATGGTTATAAAAAGGGTGATGTGGTTGCTTTATTTTTGGAAAATAAACCGGAATTCGTTTGTATATGGCTTGGATTATCTAAATTAGGTTTAATTGTGCCTTTAATCAATACGAATTTACGATTGAAGTCCCTAATACATTCGATTGATGTAGCTAAAAGTCAAGCTTTAATATTCGGTAGCGAATTATCTACAGGTAAATGTTAGCATATAAAAATAGGGTTTTGATGAAAGACAATGTATTTTTTAGCTGTTAAAGAAATATTGGACAGTATCGAATCAAAAGTTGCTCTATACGAAATAAATTCGACTTTGAATGAAGATGAAAACGCTAAAGGCGATACTGGTCATCAGAGTTTTCAAAATTTAAACAAGTTATTGACTGAAAGTAGCAGTAACTGGATGATGCCAGTTGGTCTTGATCGACCTGGATATCATGATAAATTAGTTTATATTTATACATCGGGAACGACGGGTCTTCCTAAAGCAGCTGTTATTACTAATTCTAGGTAATTAAGGCTAAACTTATTATTTTGTAGAAAATGTACGTAACTTCACAGCTAAAATTTTATTATAGAAGAATTGTGTATTATTGTATTTTTATGATTAATAATACTTGAACATGACTTTTTTTGTTGACGAATTCCTTATTAATTAAATAACTGATATCGTAAATTTGTTATACAGGTATATATTCATAACTTGTGCGATAAGTAACGTATCTGGTTTCAAAGCTAACGATCGTTTCTACTCACCACTGCCTCTATATCATACGGCTGGTGGTTGTATGGCTATCGGTCAAATGCTCATTTATGGTTCAAGTATTGTCATTAGGAAGAAATTTTCCGCTTCTGCATATTTCGCCGATATCGTTAAATATGAGTGTACGGTATGTAACATATTATATTAGACATTTTTTAATATAGTCAACTCAGTATAGTTCATTTTGTATACTCACTGATTCAGGGCTTGGAAAGTTTCCGTAGTTCTTTAGAAAAAATGTGCTGATGGCTACATCCGATTTCAGAAAGGCTTTGACGACTTTTCCATTAGAATCTGAGAAAAGGAAATTAGAATAAATCGGTGGAAGTGCTGGGAAGGGCTTAGAGACTAGTCTTTAAAATTAAGACAGAGGGAAAATCTGGCTCTCTGATGTGAAGATCCCGGCTGTCCAAAGGTATACTTTTCCGGATACACGAATGGGTTAGCTAAAGAGAGGGACTATCTCCCGTAGCTAGGGCATATGGGAATAACATTTATTGGTAATAGAATAACATTTACTGGCAAGGCTAAGAAAATATATAAAAGCACGATATGCGATTAGGATTTAGAAGTCGCCGATCCACAATTGACGCCCTCATGTCTTTGTAGAAAAAGCAATGAGCGAGATCTTTCGACTAAACTCTAATAGCATTGACCATGTAAAACGCTTTCAATTATGTTTCATGAGTGAACATATTGAGGGCACTTAAAATCCTAGAATACATGCATAGGATTTCAATATATTTACTAGCAGGATCGAAAAATCATGATTTTTATTTAAAAAAATTAAAAAAATCGTGATATTTTTCATTTTTTAATTCTGAATAACGATAATGGGTTTTGTTTATTTTAACCCTTAGTTAGTCGCGTCGCTTTTCATAACATAACTAGTCGTGCAGTGTATTCAGTACACTGTGTGTAATTAGTGATAATTTAATTTATTGATAAGATACCACAATTAAAGAGAATTCTTTTAATTTCATATCTACACACAATAATCAATCACATTAAAGAGTTCACATTAAGATAAATTAAAAAAAAAATGTTAAATTTGTTGTTTAAAATAATAAGTACATAATGAAGAATAATAAAATATGCAAATAATGTATAAGAATTAAAGAAAACAAACTTAAAAATAACTAAATACCTACAAGATGTTTTAACCGTTTAACTTTAAACATATACATATTCTCTTAAAAAAATTGTTTAAAATTTTTATATTTTTATATATTTCATATTTTTGAAAACGTATTTGAGAATTTTTGCAATTAAATTAATGCATTTTAGAACGAGTCTACTTGAATATTTAAAATAAATAAAAATTTACGTGTAATACATTTTACACTGCAATATTTTACCAGTTAAAAATACCGTAGCATTAAATTTTTATGTCATTTATAAAAAGAATAAATAAAAAAAGTCATCAGTAAATTAAACTTATAAAAAAAATACTTACGTAATTAGTCGCTACGTGTACTCCGTACACTGAACATAATTTCAGCCCTCAAAACTCGCGCGATTTTTGTGATAATGCTTGTAACTTGGGCAACTGTTTACGCACACACTATTAGGGGAATACCTAAGCTGGCGATGCTCTATGAATAGAAATAGGGACGTTACACGCAGATATATTAGTAAAAAATCACTTGATTAAAATCGTGATTTAAATCGGGCGAACCCTGTTTACTAGACCGAATAACAACATCTGAAAACAAATCTTGTCGTCTAAAACAAATGATCTTAGTATAGGAGTTCCTCAGATCTCAGTCTTGGGGCCTTATGGTCTGGTAATGGATCATCATGGTGGTCTTAATCGACGACCTGACGATCCTAGCCAAAGACAAGTACGCGGTGGGTTTCCACAATAAAATACAAAAGATCACTAGGAAAGATTTTGAATTAGCACAAAAATGTAGGACTAATTATTAAGCCTCAAAAGAGTGAGACCATTATGTTTTCCTGAGAGAAAAGAGTAGAACCCGCATACATATTGCTAGAGAGTTCCTTACATAAAATTTCAGAAGGAAATAAATGCGCTGGTATCAAAGTTGAAGTTTTAGATATCTCGTTAGTATAATGGCCGCTTATCCAATATGAACCGAAGCGATCCAAATGATTACAGTTCATAATACACTAAATGAGGGCTAATTGTTGGGATATTGGCGGTTACAAATGCTTATCGCTTACAGCTTACAGCTTCTAGTTACACAATTTCGAGTGGGGTGTGCTTGAGGCAGGATAAGGAATAGCTTCAAAATATAGGAATGGCAAACAGAATAGGTATAGACGAGGGAATAACAGAATTTAAACCATATTATGACAAGGAACTTACTGACAAACCATCACGAACGTAGAAGGCTGGTAGGACCTGGGAAGTATATGAAAAATGAAACTACGGAAAAAGAGGCAGCATGATAAGTAATAGAGGAGACCTAAATATTATTGCAGGTACAACATCCCTCTAGACCAGAGGTTCCCACAGTTTTTTGTACTCTAGACCACGTGCAGATTTTTTCTGAGTTGGATAGACCCCTTGTTTTCCTAATAATGATCTTTTACAAATTTATCAACTTTTAATATATTTTTGTATTTGATAGAGCTATTCACTTATAAAATTTTTAAATGAAAAAATATGTTAAGTTTAATAGTTATACATTTTCTTATTAAAACTTCACAAATTCCAACTCTAATCGCATTTTTACATAAAATAAATAGACAAAATTTTAATATTTAGCTTCAAGTTAGTGAAGTCTAATCTCCTCGGCAAGCCATTTCCAATCTATTTCTTTTTTGTTTTTGTAAGGAGATTGGCAACTGTACTGCAACTCTTTGTCATGCGTTATGAAGATGGAAAAGCTATCAAAAAGTTTCTAGTGATAGTCCATAATGCAGAATATCTAATAGGTATGTCTCTCTGAAGCCCGAATTGCGGATATTCCTTTCTAAAGTGCACCTCAAGTTCTTCATTGGTGCTTATTCCGATCAGTTCCTTTTCTAACATGACATCCGTTTCTTCAATATCATCATATGGATTGATTATCAATCCGCTGTGATATTTTCGTACACTATACAGCTTCCAACGTAGTTTCAAAATTTGTGTGAAGTTCAATTAAATGCTGAAACGTCATTTTGCTTCATTAGTTTTATTCAAGCAAGAAAAGCTGCAATGGTGGACTTTGTTTTTATCAAATTTAATTGAGCGTACAAATCTATTAAGTACGCAATATATGATTTCCATTTGATTATTTTTTTACTTTTTTGAATATCGTTGTATTGGCCCCGTAATATCTAATGTCTACAACAATTTTATACATTATTGATTATTTTTTCTTTAAAAATGGGAATATTAGCAATATAAGCGTGTAAAAACTCTAAAAGTGAAAAAAAAAATAATCTTGTCTAACATAAGGCTTTTGACTCTCAGCGTACTTCAGACTGAAGGAGTAACCGATGCAAGTTCTCGTCAGTTTTTGCGACACAACTGCGCAAATAACCTAAGATTTCACGCGTTGATGGAATCTGCTAAAAAGATTTTTTGTAACTAAATGTTGTTGATGGGTGAGTTTCTACCATCTCCGCTATACTTTGTTTTAATTGTCTTATATAACTACGATAGCTTCTAAACATGACAGGGGCTTCATCTACTGCCTCTCATATTATATTTGATAAAAGGATCGCTTTTTCCGTGAAAAAATCTCTCAAAATATTAATTCGTCTCTGGTATCTGTTGTCAAAGTCCGGTTTTTCATTGTCTTTTGTTTCATAACAAATTAAAGTTCTAATACGCCAAGGCATAATATGCCACTAGTAGTACTTCATTAATATGTCAAGTTGATTGTCCAGTTGTATGGAGAAATGATTCGTTTGTATTATATGGAGAAATGTGGAAGAGACAGTTTTTAAGACCTGTTTAATGAAAAATTAGCTGTTCCCAGAAGTATGCGCTTGATTTTGCTGTAAGTAGCTGATTTTCATATAAGATGTCCGCAAATCATTTTCGTCCATTTATGTTGTTGAAAGGAACATATCATTTACGGTGGGTTTCGTCTGAAATTCTGTTTGAAATATTTTAAATATTTACCTGTTTTATCGCGGGGACACTTCTCAGATAATATTCCATCCGCCATTTTAAGTCGCATTTATCCGAAGACAAAAATTAAGCTCTCTAAGATAGAATGAAAATAGATTAGTTCAGCTCAGATTTAGTTTTTATCGCGATAAAAAAATATATATTATACATCCATATATTTATGGGAAGCCAAAATTTTGGTGATGGCTGCCTAAATGGGATTTACATCTCATACACCGCCATTTTGTTTTTCTGACTTGAAGGTCGGAGTCGACCCCTGGGGATCGATATAGACCACTTTAGGAATGTCTGCTCTAGGCGCATCCCACTAAAACAATACTTGCGATAAATCAACATGGAAGCTGCGTAAATAAATGGATTCCTACAACCTATAAAAGCGAGCAAATTTTATTCAATAACGCATTATTCAGTAAAGCTTTAAGCTCATAAGTGACAATTATACAATCAATCGAAGTTTCTAAGCTTATCTTTAAACTTGTTTAAATAAGACAATGTTTGATGGAAAGAATTTTGACATTTTTAGATTCTTTAATATAAACAATGACACCGGATATGAATGTTATTATTATATTTTTTGTTTTATTGAATAGATAGCTCAATATATTGGTGAAATGTGTCGATATGTGTTATCGATAAAAAACGACCCCGATAATCTACGCCATAAACTCCGAATGATATTCGGTAATGGTTTAAGGCCGCAGATCTGGGCTGAATTTGTTGATAGATTCAAAATACCTAAAGTAGCTGAATTTTATGGCGCAACAGAAGGAAATGCAAATATTGGTAAACATTTTAATTGAAATCAGATTATTATTATCACATTTTTATTGAATGAAAATTTCAGTGAACGTTGATAACACAGTAGGAGCAATTGGATTTGTTTCGCGCATCATTCCATCGGTCTATCCGATCAGCATTATTAAAGTCGATCCTATTACGGGCGAACCGATACGAAATGCGAAGGGTTTGTGTCAGTTGTGCAAAGCGGATGAGCCTGGAGTATTTATTGGAAAAATTATTCCTGGCAATGATTCCAGGTTAGTTATTAGCATGCTAACTATGTGTTACACCATTTAGTAAATAATAAATCGAGATTTAAAACAATGTTAATTTTCAGACAACGAAACGTGCGTCGACGGATAGATGTTACCCAAGTGCCATCTAACCGTGAATGCAAAAACTAATATTACCAGTTCAATTTTTTTTCATCAACTGCTGTTTTATATAATATTCCCTGTTGCTTCTTTATTCTCCATTCTACGCTTCACCTCCCATTCTCTTAGCCTATCCTATATCCTTCCTTTTAGCCTCCCATCCCCCCCCCCCCCCCCCCCCCCCCCCCCCCCCCCCCGCCCCCCTTCCTCCCCCCCCCCCCCCCCCCCCCTCCCCCCCCCCC
>WYDF02312294.1:0-28402 GCA_009867245.2 Adranes taylori
TGAAATTTCAAAACTTAATTTAAATGCTATTACTTTGTTTATGTTCTTATTAACAACATATCTGTTTATGTCGTTGTTAATAACAACATAAACAAAGTAATAGCATTTAAATTAAGTTTTGAAATTTCAGCTTAAAATTTTTAAACTTAATTTACTTACATATTAATACTTTGTTTATATACTTTGTTTAATACTTTGTTTGTTTATGTCGTTATTAACAACATAAGCAAAGAAACAAAATGAACCGCCGTATACAAATTCTATTCAAATGCGCATTACTTTGTTTATGTTGTGAATAACAGCAGAAACAAAGTAATAGTATGTAAATTAAGTTTAAAGTTTCGCTTTAAAATTTTATATCTTAATTTACATATTATTACTTTGTTTATGCTGTTAATAAGAACATAACAACGTAATAATATGAACGGAGATATTCAAATTCTATTCAAATGCGAATTTATTTTGTTAATAACAACATAAAAAAGTAATAATATGATCCGAGATATAATAATGCTATTCTAACGCACATTACTTTCTTTATGTTGTTAATAACTACAAACGTTTATTGTTAATAACAACATAAACAAAGTAATAGCATGTAAGTTAAGTTTTGTAATTTCAGTTTAAATTTTTTAAACTTAATTTACTTATTAATACTTTGTTTATATACTTTGTTTCCTACTTTGTTTGTTCATGTTGTTATTAACAACATAAACAAAACAATAATATGAACCGAGATATATAAGTACTATTCAATGCACTTTACTTTATTTATGTTATTAATAATAACATACACAAAGTATTAGCATGTAAATTACATTTCAGTTTGTAAACTTCAACTACAAATTACTTTCATTATATTGTTAATAACAACATACAGGAACAAAGTTGTTAATAACAGAGTTGTGTTGTTAGTAACAACAACATAAACAAAAGTAATGGTATGTAAATTAAGTTTAAAATTTTTAAACTTCAACTACATATTACTTTCTTCATGTTGTTAATAACAACATAATACAGTAATAATAATAACCGAGATATTCAAATACGCATTACTTTGTTTATGTTGTTAATAACAACATACAGGAACAAAGTTTGGCATTAAAATTAGAAATAAAATTGGTACTTCCTTACTTAATTTTTTATTAATTATTCTACCGATTTCGCTTCGAGCAACGTCAGGTAGAACTACAAAAAAAATTTAATACAATCAAAAAATATTGTCGAATATAGATTTTATTGTTATGTTTACAATATTGAGGTTCTTTGGTTAATTTTACAGAATATTATAAAATGTGATTTATATTAAAGAAATTGGTATTGTATGTTGAATTAAATAGTTATTAAATAGTTGCATGTTAACAAAAATATTGCTGTTCCTTGATCCATAATAAGGGTAATCTTAAATATATTTTATTTTATTTGCACTTCCTTATTCTTAATTTATATTAGCAAATGTAAACTAAAAGCAAGGAACTACAAATGAAATATTTTATTTAAAACAACATTGTTTACTAATATAAAAATGATTTTATTCTGTTTCTATTTTCATTTTGTGAATTTGTTTAATGTTGTATTGCTTGTGTATGTGGCGTTTGGGTGGTTGTTTGTGAGTGCGACTATGAAAGATTGTTCAATAATTATATTTTGGTGTGTGTTTATATTTACTTGTATTTATGTTCCTTTGTTTTGTTAACCAAAGAACCGCAATATTGTAAATATAACCATAAAATCTATTTTCGATAGTATTTTTTGATTGTACAAACTTTTTCGTATAGTTCTACCTGGTAATGCTCAAAGCGATACCGGTAGTATAATAAATAAAAAATTAAGTAAGGAAATACAAATTTTATTTGAAATTTTAAATTTCATCTTACTATATGGATTAACCAAGTACAATAAAATTCGGCATGTTCCATTTAAAAATTGGAATATTTGTTGCCAAAAAATTATAATAATAATGCAAAACAATATGAATGAAAATGGAGAATGTCAGAAAAAAATATTCGAATTTGGTACATACTGAATTTAAACAATGAGGAACAAAAAACATATATGTCTTGAGATACAGGTGTTCCTGTGGGCACGCAAAAGTTAATGATTTTTTTGTTTAGCCTTTATAAATTAAGCGGCAATATGTAAATAGATTTAAACAAACAGGCTACGGACAGCACGCACTATGATCCGAACCACTTTCCTGATCACACGGTCAGACAGACGTCATAATTCCACGATGTCTGAATATTTCAACATGCCTCTATTATTTTAAACGACTTTTGAACATATCACCGCTCTATCTTTAGCTCCGAATCATTGTTTCGACACACGATTGCACCATCTTCTAGTCAGAATCGACAATCACGATTTCTCACTTCTAAATATGTATTTTCCAAAAACGTCCTTGAATATAACATTTTTAATAGAAAATTCTACATGTTACCAGTAGCGTATTTAGTTTGAAACTTTTTCATTTACTATAGATTTCTATAAACAACTAACTATACATAGATATGCTCCAACTAATAAAGGTTTTCCTATGATTATACAATCATTTTCATAAAGAATGAAATATTAATAATAACTTTTTTCGAATAAAATCTATTTTTGCAATAATGAGACCATAGCTTAAGAAATTATAAAATCACGTTACATTTTCATATGAATGAAAAGCTTCACACAAAGATTATTTACATAATTAAATACTATACATAAAATAGCAAATTTGAATCATTTCCAAGTTTATTTCAGTCTGCTAGAACGCCTGAAAGCACGATAATGATATGTATGTACGTATTTGTTTAAATGTTATTTTCAGCGAAAACCTTTCATTGTATTGACGACATTCTTATATAATTTAATGTTGATTAATAGCAAAACTTGTGACATTTAAAATTTTCATAAGAATTATCTTCATATTTGACTTATTTTAATGCAAACGATAATTTGAATAATAATGTACGCTTTGCAAGTGAAAAATGTTGTTTTTTTGAATAGATTTAATACAATTTTCCCAGTAGAATAATTGTTATACAATTTTTTCTTAAATCACGTTCATATATAGGGTAAAGTACACGTCCGTCTAACAAGAGAGTTGCCAGCTTATTTCCCCGAAAGAAATTAATTTGATCGTCATATATATATATATTACTTATTGGTAGATTAAAACTTTTCAAAACCAATGTTATCGCAATTGAGTGCAATCTATCATTAAAATGGTAACTTTCCAAAATTTGCTTTGGTTGGATATAGAAATATAGGAGCAAGAATACCGAGATGCAGGATGTTCTGGCCTCTAGGCAAATTTTCCACGCTTATTCAGACCGAAATGTATGCAACTCTATATTGCTCATGGGAAAATATAATAAGACATTTCAGGTGCATAACAACGCCAAAATTGGGTCTATGTTGTCGGCGGAAGTGCAGACTGGCTATGACCAATTCAGTTACATTGATATGGGCACCAGTGCAAATGAGCATTGTAGATAACGGACCAATAAGTCTTAACAAGTACAAGATCTAGTACAAACTTTATCCGTAGCCGATCTGGAAATACCCGTTAGCTCTTTTGGTCAGAGAAGGTATAAGAAACCGGACCATTCGAAATACATAGACTGCTGGGTCTAATCACAGAGGAGACTTATAAGATAAAACCTCAGATTTGACGAAATCTGGCAAGAAGCAGGACACACATGATGAAAATTGGACTACACACTCCAGACATCCAAATAACTAAAAAATTTGCGAAACAATTTAAAAATTATGTGTATCTAGCATTAGCATCCTGAAGGAAAGACCTCATTCGAAGCAAGGAAAGTTAACTCTGTAGTGGTAGGTTTTTTTAATAGCGCATAACAAGTATTTGTAAATGAGTGAGCTCACGAAACTGTGCTGATATGTATACCTATTTATTTTGATGTTACGTAATATATTGGATTTAGCGGTCCGATAATACAGTCCTATAGTATCCTTGAAAGTTTTCAGCATTTCTCGGAGACGCAAATATATTCTTAGGTTATATATTTTACTTTTTATGCTCATATTTATTGTGTTGAAAATTTAATATTTTTTATTTTAATATGTTTATCACAGGTTATTTCAGTTATATCCATACGGTGCGAAGACAAAATAAACCGGGCGAACAAGTTGTTGAAGTCAAAACGCAAATAACCCATCGTGATTATATTAATCTATTATCGCAAAAGGATAAATCACATTTCACCGTCTATAAGAAGCGGCGTTGTTTCCTCGTCAATAATCAGTATTTCCAATTAGATATCTATCAAGAACCAAGTCATCCTAGATGTAAAGGTACATATTTTCATATTTAATGCATTTAACACGAAATTTAACAAATACAAACTTGATCTTGCAGGATTAATGTTGTTAGAAACTTATTCAGCACTCGACGAAAGCTCGTTAAGAAATTGTTTGCCCGAGTTTTTAAATATTGAAAAGGAAGTAACTGGTATACCAGATTATTCAATGTATAATTTGTCTTTGAGAGAAGATTGGAAGACATCAAAAAAATATTCGACTAGTGTAATAGGTAAAAACATTATTAATAATTAGAATTTATATATGAGGCATGTCTTTTCAAAACGTTATAAATTCCATTTTATCAATTTTCCAGTACGAAGGAAAAACATTATACTGAAGACAATTAAAAGTATAGACCTTGTCTTTTGTTACATCACCACTGTATACTTTCTGGTTTGAGAAACAACTCAGAGGAAACTTTAGTATCTGGTGGTTGTGCCAGTCAAAACGTTGAATGTGCAATGTCACTTGCATTTTTGTTTTGGTTCCATAGGTGCTGCAAATAAACAAAATAGTCAAATGAATTTGTCTAATTTATGTCAAACTTATAATTGTACATCAAACTTCCACATCAATTGCAACAAAATCAGAAAGCGATTTTCCAAGTTTCAACATGTTGATCGTAGTACTTGATTGTAGCTGACCATGAGAATTGCACACTTTCACCTTTCCGAAATCATGTCTGCTTAATCTTAATTTGGCAGCTTCGGAGATTTTTAACTTCGTGGTATTGAGGTTATTGTGCGCTATGATTCGCCAATCAGAAAAAAAATGGTGCATTTTACTTGATTCGCACCAAATCCATAGGCATTACTGCTTTTCATCGCCGCTTCACTAAATCAAAATGTCTGTTACAAGCCAGGAATATATGTCCCGTTACAGGAAATATGTGTTCAATTTCAGCAAATATTCCTTTGGCCAGTTTGGTGAGGTACATTGTTAACACTATCTGGTTTTTATTTTGTGCACTGCAGTTGTCCGACCAGACAATCATGTTCCTCTTGCTTGTGTTAATCTCCGTCGTCAAAAATTTGTAGAGGTAGTAGGCCACTTCTGTTGAACCACGACCGACTTCCCATGATTTATGTCCAAAAACACATTATACCTTTAATTTTTTCAGAATCATGTATTCCTAAATTGCAACATGCGAGCTGTTTGGAATAATACATTTCTGAGGGTGTAACCTGTGGTATATACATCTGCCTCTGCAGTCGTAGCTAATCACATAGGCATCAGAATTTTCTTGCATTTCGGTTGTCCTCTTGCATAGGCTGCACTCCTACTTCTGACTGTCTATGATGAGTTCCAGCTGTGTACTCTTGCCTCTTGCTGTTAAACACCCTGTATTTCTGTAGAAATGCTCGGTACATTGTTGAAATATTCAGGTCTGGGAAGAGGTAACATGATTCGCTTTTGTTTCTATTGTAATGTCCTATTTCAGACTGAAACGACAAAATATGCTCAATAATCTTATCACATCATTCATTTATTTTTGTTGCACTTCTTGCGCCACCGCCCCTTTTTTCACTCCGATCCATTTGCTTTGGCAAAATTGTTTCTCTTAACAGCTGAAAACCCCGCGGTGTAATACCATATGTGTCACAGAAAGTTTTTAAACAAACTCTAGCTTCGGAAGAACCAGATAAGGGCAGCAAATAATTGAATGAGTGTTGGCGCCTACTCTCTGATGCCTGCTCGTAATTTCCATGCCTCTGTCGTTTAATTAGTTGAAGATGTATGAATCGTAGAAGGTAAAACCGTTGTTTTTCGTAGTCTGCCAATTCATAAAATTTTTCAAATAAATTTCTTCGGTAGTGCAAAGTATTCGAGGTACAACTTAACTTACATGTTCAGGTTATCTGTTAAATAATGTAGCATGACAGACGTTTTAACAACAGATGTTAACTTGTTCAAACCTCTGATTGTGGAGTTTTTGGAGACACTGATCGCCCAGGTGCTGAAACGTATCTATTGCCACTATTCCTCCGACACATCTTCACCCACTTTGATGGCGTTCTAGCCCTTTTCTTTGCCTTACTTTCGTCGTCTTCTATCCTTCTATAACTACAATGCTATTTGCAGGTGCCACGGTACTTACAACGTTTTGAGTTTCATAGGTGAAATTACACGTGATCGGTGTCATGTAACTGGTAACCTTAGTGGAAACCATAAAACATGGCACATAGAACCTAACCATGCAATAAACCTATAAAAGGCCACAACGTTTTGGAATCGCAGGCCTCATATTTGAATTAAGAATATATAGACAATATTACCTTATTAGGATGTTCAAATTAGCTTTATAAATGATGATAAGGATAGATGCGCATTTCTGGCATACGTGATAGCTTTCATCGGTACCCTCTGCTTTCACCTTGCATCATTGCCTTCCTTGATGAAAAAACGCGTTGATTAATGCACCACTTTCGATTCGCCAACCAATTTGAAAATAATTTATCATAGAGTCAACATCAATTAAAGGCGTGGTTTTCTTATCAAATTGCTCCTCTATTCTAGGAATTAGAAAACTTATTTTTTCCGTTTGTAAGTTTAATGCGCGATAATTTATTACCAAACAAGGTTCATCGGACCTTTTATTGACTAGGATACAAGGTGAAGCACACGCCGAAGTTGTGCCAGAGACTATCCCTTGTCCTTCCATTCTTCTACTAACTGGGATACAATCAGCCTATCCGATGACCTCATTTTATATTGGCTTGACTCTAACTGACACGTTATTATGTTTTATGCCCATTTTTATCAGATCCTCATTCATCCAAATTAAACGCAAAATGCTCGCGATTTTCATTGAATAAGTGTAAAGTTGATTTTTGAATGTGAGTCACTATCTTGACTTAAATTTATCATGTTCTTCGTAATTGGTTTCATAACTTCTTTACATTCCCCAGTATTTAAAATGCTATGATTGTCACATTATTTTCAAGGTTGCAAACACTTGCGTTATCATCCGATTTCAACGTACCGATTTTCGTTGGGCGCACGATTTGTATGTAATTTTCGAATGGCGAATGACCAGCTTGCTTGTTACTAATTAATCCCTGTTTAATGTACTTATTTATGGTATTGTCCTCAGTAGTTCGTATAACCAACGATTTGATTTGTCTTTTTTACAATCTCGTTTTAGATGCCCTTGTTTTTGACATTTGAAATCCATCATCCTCGGGGGACAATCTTTCGCCATGTGGGAACTGCTCTGCACTTAAAACAGGTTCTTTCCTTTGTACGGGTAAAATTGCTATTCTGCGCCGATGGTGAGAGTTTTCCTTTTGGATAATTTGAAATTTTTCATACGTTCTATAGTGGATAAATCATCTATGAAGTCGTCCATATCCATATGATCTTTTACTAGAATTCCGGAGAACTTATTCGGATTAATAAGTCCCACTCAAATTTTGTTCTTTCGTTTCCCTGAAACTCAGTTTTAGTGCCTGGCATAACACATATTTCTCATGTATATAACTTATCAACCTTTCAGTATATTCCTGTCTACGTCACATCATTCGTTCCCAACGTTCAGTCATGCTCACCGTATTTATAACTTTACGCGTAAATGCTTGGCGAACATGTTAATTACATGTCTTCGCGCCGAATACCACGCTTTCGCGCCTCAATTCAATTTGCATCTTGCCATTTCGAGGCAAACATTGTCTTTCCATTTATTCAAATTGGCAGATGACTACCAACTCCAATCAATCCTTTGCTCGAATATGGTTATTTTCCCCGTCGAAACAGGTTAACAATTCTGCAGTCGCCAACGGTTGATTACCGCTATTCATGTTTCCCTCCATGAGGCTCAGCATTCGACTCAGTTGTACCATTAAATTCTTGGTAACATCCTTTTGGTCGCCTACTTGTCCAGTCCTATTATGGTCATCTTCGCAACAATTGCGTAATGGTGCGTCATCCATTGTTTGCCAAAGATTCCGACGACTATTGGATCTCAACCAGCTTCGACCTACCTCCTGGCTCCTTATGCCTCCAAAGATAGCATCTTTATCTTTAGCCCAATAAGTCACATTTACTTGCCTTACGTATTTTCTTTCCACTTACGTCCGAAGAAAATTGTACAAACGATTTACAGTTCCGGTACTAACTAATTCCCGAATTTCGCTTCTGAGATTGATATATTCTGAGATGATACAGTCAAAATCAATTAAAGCCGTGGTTTTCTTGATTATTGACTGTCCAATGATGTTGCTCTCTTGCCCTGTAAAAGAAACTGAAGACGGCATAGCGTGGGTGGTGCTGTACTCGGCCGCATTATTCAAATAGAAATTTCCGCTCCTATCATGTACATAATTTTTTTATACGTATAATTGTATGCCTATATTATTACAAAGAGATCTTATGAAATGAAATGCAGTTATGCGAATTAATCAAAGAAGAGACAATCTAATAGGGGAGCAACTCATCCAAACTATTAGGAATTATTGCAATTAGGGATTTGGACAATTAAAGTTCACCTATTTTTGCAATTACCACCCCCTAGAGCATCTCTAGTACAAGCTTCACGCGCTAAATAAAAAAAAAAGATAAAGAAAAGTTAATTTTTTCAATTTTTATATATTTGAATTTTTTTCTGGTTTTACTTGAATGGTCGTTTATGAAAAGAAACATGATTTATTTAAATTGTTAAAGAATAACGAATAATATTTACAGGTCGTGATGTATCTATAGATCAAGATGATCTTGAATCAAAGACATCAAGCCAATTTCAAGAGCCAATTAAAGGTAATGGCCATTGTGATCATTTCGAAATGCTAAAATTGAAATTACCAACTGCTGCTGTAAATGGTAATAGTGTTTCAAATAGTAACATGAATCCAAGTGGATTTATTACTATGAATCATAATCCAGTAGTTAATAAATCTTCTTGAAGTAGAAAATATCAAGAATATAAAAACTAATAGTTCCAGTTTAGATAATTAATATTTAGTTTATAAAGAAAAAAATCAATGTGGCATCTCTTTCATGTGAACTTAGTATTAAACGCAAATTGATATAGTACAATAATTTCGAATTGACGATTAATTAATGCACTGGAAAAATCTTTTTATTGTTATAATAATGTCGCTTGCAAAAGTTTTGACTACATTATTTGAGTTAAAACTTTAAGAAACTTTTAAAATAATTATGTGATAATTATTTTTATATTACGTGATGGACAAAACATTGATAAACCTGCAACTTTACAAGACTAAATATGATTTTTTTCCTATTCATTATGGTTTTAGTAGTTGATTTTTAAATTTATTCTTAGTTTCTTAATTTTTTAATACTTGCATATATATTTTTCTTAACCTCTTTTCGAGCTCTTGGAGAAGCAGGGCTTTAGTAAAATTTGCAACAGTAAGAAAACAAAATAAATCAAAAACTACTTTTCGATGCGTGAATAAGAAATAAACCCGAACTTCATTCTTCTAAACGTCACTTTCTTAAGTCAGATTACTTAAATTAAGTACAACGGTTTAATTTCTGGAACAAAAGTAATAGTTTATAGTTATTTTGTTTACTTAACAGCCTTCTAGAAGAATTTACTGTAGTGCAAAAGAATATAAATGAGTAAATGGTAATAGAAAAGTATATTAGCAAAGTAGTACACTTTTTTATTATAGTGTCTAAACAAAAAATAAATGAATCTGATTATTTTAAACTGCAATGAATTGCTGATTCTAGAGTAATAGACACAGAACATATACATAAAATAAAAAGTTTGCAGCTTAACACAGAAAGAATTTATTCTCAATTTATCCATTAATTTTGAACATAAATCTCCTTTCAAGTCTTCTACACTTGATGAATGATATGATCAATGCTTTGATCCCAGCTTCATAGAATGTTTTCTGGTTTACAAACTATCCCAACTACAACTTCTTCTGCAGACGAAAATAGTTAGCCTCCCATGTGATTTTTAAGATTCTAAAATAGGCGAAAGACTGATAAAACTAGATCCGGTGAATGAGGATTATAAGGTAGCGATTAGAACCATCGCAACTGCTAATATTACGCGAATGCATAATGCATAATCCCGACAGAGCAGAACATCTTATATTCCAGAACGCTTTCTCTTTGTTTCTTCATGACGTTGACCTAACAAATAAGCGTAGTAGTTTCGTATCGCATCAGGGTTTGTCTTTTAGGAGATTTATCATCCATATTCCCTTCGGGCCCCAAAAAAACTTCCAATGCTTACGTTTCTTAGAAGGTAGTGAATTCCTATGTTCCCACTGTTTTGAATGTTTTTTTACTGAGTGGTGATTATTTCTCCGGCGGTAACAATTCTTTGTCAAAGTTTCAGGAGGCAACAATGGATTATGAAGGGAAACATTAGAAGATGGGAAACCTTCTCGCACCTAGTTTTGCATCCTTGTTTATAGGAGGCTTTCCGTCACGAGCATAATTTTCAATGTTTGAATTCGGTTGTCCACTCATTCTATATGATCAGATATTCCTAACGTGTTTGTCATTTCTTCATGACTGCTGTTAATTCCTTATTCTGTACATATTTCATCATTGTATGGTATATTGTTGGTCTGGAAGTAAAACGACACAACTTAAAATACCTGTTTTTTCAGAAGAAGCAATTAAAGTTTTCTCAAATGTTGGAATCTCTCTAAGACGGACACTTATGCTCCGAAATGAATCTTTTAATTTTCAAATTATGCCGACATTTTCGCTACATCGTGCGTGAAAATTCGCTTTCTGATCTAGAAAACTTTCTTCCAAAAAATTTTCGAAATGATTCTATTTTGAGTTGTGACTGGGGATATCAGCAAGTAGATATTAGACACAAATTACAATTAATAGTTTCAAAAAATCTTTAATTAAAAATAATATTGTAAAACGTTAAAAACAAATTTATTTAAGTAGGTACAATTAAAATGAAATTCACAAGTTTTTATAAAAAGCTGCGTAGACTTCAAGAACACACTTTTTGCTATCAATGATAGCAATCCTGCTCGCTTCTTGTCAGTAATTCCCACTTTTTTCTTATAAGCTGATTGCTACCTGGTTTAGTCTCAAAACTTTTTCTCCGTCCTTTAATATCAATTTCTTCGGAATCGTGTTGTCTAAATGAAGTTTTGTGCAATATTAAGGCCGGCCTATGTTTGTCAAATTTGATGGTTTTCATGTCCTTTAAAGGCAATTTCGTTTGATGTCTTGGTCTTGAGCTAATTCTTTTAGATCAAAGAAATCCTTATGGCAATATATAGTTCATTAACTATAAAAGGATTCCTATCTTTTTAGCAGTTCATATTATTCCGGGATGAAAATAGGTCCTGCGTTACGTGATTTTTTGACGTGTCGCTCGATGACCGAATACGCGCAGTCGTCCTCGTTTTGCGTGTGTCCAGTTATGAAATATTTGTGTCAAATAGTCTTGATGTGTTCAGTGTTCTAATTTTTGTACAGCGCAGCCGTACGTGCTAGTCACCCTCGTTTTGTGTGTCCAGTTATGAAATATTTGTGTCAAATAGTCTTGATGAATTCAGTGTTCTAATTGTTGTACAGTGCAGCCGTGCGGGCTAACCAAAAACTGATTTATCACTGTATTATCACTATAAAAAAATCACGTCCGTAGGTTTCTCATGTTTCGCGTTTATCATTTGGAGGTATTTGAACACGCAGCTGCCAATTTCTACCACACTCCTATTCGCTTCCCCTTTATGCCAGACATAGTATGAAACATTGTTCGTTTTTAAATCGTACACTGTGAAGTTGTAAACTCCCAACTTGCTGACATAATAAAATGGCGATGTCTGACAATGGGACAGGGAATAACCGCTTGATCGGACACGGCTACCTCACTGTTAGAATTTTGTCTCGTTCCTTTTCTAGTCGCGATAGATCCTTTTCTACTTCATACTTTTCTTTTATTTTTTCTTTTTTCACCTGAAGGGTTTTCGTATGTTGTATACATTCACATTGGTCCTTCTTGGGTTTGAAAAACGAAAAGTTATATTATTCGTTCAAAATCCTTGAATACAATACGTAGTTGCCCGGTATCACATCTTTCCCTTGACATTCTTAGTCTCGGTGTACATTTTTACAGTTTTACTACCTTCAATATAATGTCTCTTTGAATCTTGCAATAGTGACTTTCGATACGTGGAATTCGGTTGATATGACTCCTTATAGATGCCTTTACTACGGGAGGGACTGTTTTGCGCTTCCCACGTTTGGCTTCGAAGTTTTATCCATTATTCTTGATTAGGTACGTATTATGCAGTCAATGATATCAAGTATGCTTTTAAAAAACGTTCTACACACCCTTTCATGGGTGCTATTGATACGGTGGCTATTTTCTCTTTTATACTTATATGGAGGATTTATAGCTATCTTGCAAGAAGAAATGAAGCTCCTCTGTCTCTCTATATTGCCCAAGGCACAGAAGGATTGGAAAATTTGGCATCTTCTTTCCTCATTAATTTTTGTTGGGCATTGTAACCTGCACTTTTCGCCACAAGGGAGACTCACTTTTTTGGGAGGCACAACTCGTTTGGTGTTTTGCAAAGGAAGTGTAGCTTTTGTCCCTATTTTTCAGAATTTTCGCTTCATTTTTACCCCACTTTCCTCATGTCTGACTCTTTTTTCCCCTTTGCTCTAATATTGTTGGGACCTTTACTTTCCTTTTGTTGCTACCTACATTAATAATTTCACCTCCTTTGTATGTCATGGTGTCCACTCTTTAGGAAGAACATCACATTTAGGTAAGTAATCAAGATCTTTCTTGCTGTCGTCGAAGTAGAGTTCTTGTTCCTTTCTATGTCATTGTTTGCACCGGTAGTAAATGCTCTTACAACTACAGAAACTGCAGTCGTCACAGGTTTGGTTCAACCAGAAGCGAGGTCTGCCTATTCACACAGTTCAGCCTCATTTTCTACAGGATCAAACATAGTAACAGAGCCGGTCTTATCAGTAACTATCATAACTTCAGTTTCCACAGCCATTTACAGTGGTGTTTCTGTAGGCCTCATTAGTGTAGATTCCACATCAGTTATGCTGGTAGGGTTTTTAAAATTGCCGCCCGCAACAACATGTAGCTATATTTCAATATAAGTGATTGCATTATAACTTCTAAATTTGATTAGCATTGATTATTGCTTACCTTCTGACAGCTAACTATTGTTTTTATCAGTCGAAATCAGGTTCATTCCTTTCATTGTTCCTGGCCAAATTCAGAATTAATTGTGCTCGGTTATTCACTAAAAATCCATTCACATTAAGGCTTATGCTAGTACAAATAAAAACATAATCTACGTTTAATAGTTTTCAAAATCGAATAGGGTTTTTGTTAAAAAAAAAACACGTTGGGCAAAGCGACCAAAATTATAACATGAAAATAGACACAACGTACAAAAACCTATCAACAATTTTGAAAAGTAATCCAGTTCCTGTCATGAAAACGACATAACTCAAAATGTGTCAAACATATCTAACCAAAATTCGTACTATTCACACTTAGCGTGAAAAACATCATATCTTAAATTGTGCCGTTTTTAGCGATAAGACAACTGAGAGATGCCTGAGTCATGAGAGTTACCAGTGAATTAAACTCACTTAGCGAATTGTGTCGTTTTTCGTAATTTCATATCCATCCTTCCACATCAGCAGTTGAAGTTTAACTGAAATGATGTGATTTTCTTCTTGATAATACAAAATAGAAAGAGCGCCAACTTGAAAACGACATTACCGCTAGCTGACAATACAGACTTATATTAGACTTATGTCACTTTGCTAGCAAAAAAGGAATTCTAATTCCTAAACATTAAATAGAAAAACCTAAATATGATAGTTTTTGACTTGTGTCGTTTTTCTTCCGGACCAAAGATATGTTTCAGAAATTGACATAGGATTTACAAGTTAACAAAAGTATAAAGTACTTTCGGAGACTTTTTTATTTTTATAAATATACTTAAACTTAATTTAAGTAACTTCCAATTTGTCATTCATTTTTTCTTGGTTATTTCAATAATTAGTAAACAACTGATAAATGAAAAGTTTGAAGGTTTTTAACTTAAAAATACGCTTATTACTTTAAAAACGCTTATTTATCGAGTCAAAACTTTTGAAATCAATTCTACTAGATATTATATGTTGTGTGTATTTAATTTTTTACTTATTAGCCGAACTTTTATATTTATTCATTCAAATTAGCAATAACAGATAAATAATTGGTATTAGCGCATGAAAAATTGTTTTGGTTTATTATATAATCTTATAATACATTGCAATAGACATTTGGAACTTTAATGGCCTTTACTTGTGTGATATAAGAACATTTCTTTATATATATATATATAATATGTAAAATATATAGTATATCCCTTATATTGTATTTTAAAGTTAAATCAGTTTTCTCTTCCTGTATTTAGGCTTTGTATATACACATAACGGAGAAAAAAATATGCGATATTTTTATAATATTATCAGTAATTGATGAAGTCAAATATGAATCAATTGAGTAATCAAATAATTTGATTTTTAGGGAATTATAAAAGATTTATTGATATTGTTTATAATTTATTAATTTTAAAGTATAATTCTAGTATGTAGCTCTTTTCTTATTTAAAATATCTTTCATTCGTCATTTTCTTTAACGCCCACATTATGTTTTTCTATTCACACAAAAATATGTAAGGATAAACAATTTAAAAAATTTCATATTTTATTTATTTAAACAAATACATACTCTATTACTGAAATGAATAAAATTTTACATATTTTTGTAGGGTATTTTATAATAATTCTATTTGTGTGGTTCCCTGAGTGTTTACCATCTATAATATGGAGTATAGGGGATGTAAAATTATGTTTATTTACCTTTACTATGTTGCATCAAGAATGATTATCAAGATTAAATTCCCCTGTTGCATGACTCACTGATAGTTTTTTTTACTACTATCTGTCTGTACAAAAATTGTCTTTAGTGCTTAGAATCTGCGTGTACACTGTTCTACATCTTTCCAATTATCGAGCGTATAATCAACTCCTGTGCACCTGAGTGGCGCATTTCAGAACTCATCAGATAAAACTAAATGTATTCCTGTTTAACACTAGAAAGATAATCATATTTTATAGTACATTAAAGATACTCATATGTGTATAAAAAATGTTAGGTTGTGTATAAATTATTTTTGTATAAGTGGTATCACAATAAATGTCATTCTGTTACGGATAAATGAAAAACCTTAAGGCTTATTTGTATTTTTGTTAGGAAAAAACATGAAATAACAAAAATAGATATTTCTTACGTTAGAAAACTAAAAAATATTGAGATCTCTTTTTCAGGCTTGTAATTATTACTATAAACTTTCAAAAATCTAATATTTGTTATCTTTATAATATGAGGTACATTATTTATTTATTTTGGCCTCAAAGGCGCTTAGGACAAGCGCTCGACTTGTGCTCTTCACAAATGGGATTTTTGCATCTGTCGCACCTTGAGTTCACCATCCTTCGTAGTTTAGATATGATAACTCTTCTATTAAATTCAATTAGCACAATAGTTTTTTAATATAATCAAAATTAGTCTAACCTATAAATCGCCTACCAATGAATCCCCCGGTTCCCATATTTGCCTACTGAGGGAACAGCTTCGCTCTTGAGACTCTCTTTTCGACTAATTTCTAAAAGGGTAGTCTGGCGTGCTTCGCCTTGGCCTTGTGAATTCGTTTATGCATGAATTCGCTTACCCATTAATTCCCTGATTACCATATTTGCCTACAGTATACAAGTGAGGCTTCTTAGAGATACATATGCTCCCTGAGTTTCATTTTTCCAACTTTCATAGGAACCGAGATATTTAGAGCAGAAAATTTATTTCAAGGTCAAATTACTCCCGATACTAAGCCGTCTGTCTTTTTTATACTCACTTAATCCCTTAAATATTAAAGGAGCTTTCGATACAAGAAATTTAAAAAAAATTTCGACAAAATGGACCGTATAATTTTCAAAAAAAGTAACAGCCTGTATATATGTTAAATTGTGATTTTAGAAAAACATGGTTCAAATAAAATCGAAGGGGCTTGAGGTAGAGTATAAAACAAAGTTTATTCGAATGTCCTGTCTTTTATAGTTTTTGAGATGTATTGAAAAATATTTTCAAACTTAGTACGTGGCAACGTCGCTTTCTGTAGAAGACAGAGACATCGGACTTCTTTTGTTCGACGCATAATAAGAGCCTCTATATGCGTGCAAAATTTTAAAACTGATTTTAAAAACTGTTTTAAAACCTAGTTTGAATTTTTTGTGAATAAATGGCACATTCCCGCCATATGGGATTTATAAAAGACATGAAAAATGCGTTTTTGCGAAACACTTATGTGTATCTGTGTACCAAATTTCATGCAAATCGATCCAACAGGTTAAGAGCCATTCTTGAACATACATCCATACGTACATACCTACGTACGCACCTTCGTCCTCACAGACACCGAGAAAAACGACTTTCTTTTAAATTTTTGAACAAGAAAAGATTATTTTGAAAATATATTTTTGTGGTAAATTATTCCTTGGAGTCTCCTCTGCGAATTGCGTATAAATGATTCGCACTGATGTGAATACAAGAGACATCTAAGACGAAATTGAAAAAATTGTCAAAACATGAATCCTATAGCTTTCCTATATCTATACGTATTAAATGCGTATATGGTATATGAAAGATAAAAATGTATCATATTTGGCTTTGAGGTCGTATGAATAACCTTGCTTTCTTCGTCACACGATGACAGAACACAAACCATTTTGCTTGGTCTTGGTTTGTGCGACAATAAAGTCAAGGGCCCATCATAACAGAACATGGATGTTCCACACGCCTGGAACCTAAAAGCTGTTCATCTATTATCACATACAATCCGAGAATGTAATTAGATCGGCAGTGGCCTATGAATATCTCCTATATTTTTCTGATTTGTACAAATGTATCATTAGGTTTTAGTTCTGGTCGCAAAGTTTTATCATCTATACGCAAGAATTTTATCAGAAAATCAAAGCTGTCTACTGGCAGCAATATATCCTGAATATGAACAATCAAAAAGCTCATCCGTGGCCAGGTGATTGTCTTTCATAGCTGTTGTTAGTGTCAATATGGCGATTAGAGCTCGAATTTCGTCGCAAGTTGTAGAAACTTTTGAAGGTTGCTTTTATATCTGGCTTTTGAATCTTTAGCTGGATTTCTGCTTGGTCTATTTTATTACCTCCTTCACAATGTCGTAGGTTATAAATAAGGCTTATATTCATTAGGAGTGGGAGCTTATAATATTAGAAGTCGTCTTCTAATATTAGAAGCCGATGTGCTGCCCCTTGTTCTGGATTTAGTAGCCGTCCAACGATGATTGTTACTATCAGAAACAATTTGAGACATATTTTCAGTGCTCAAGTGGCAATCTTATTCTCAATTTCACTAAGTGACCCTCAATCTCTTCAGCACTCAATTCTTGAATAATTGCGTAATTTGTGCACTTTTTAAACGGCATTGTGAGATCATTTTGATGTAAAAATGCAGCCTGAAATAATCAATAATACTGTTGTAAAATATGTGTATACATATCTTTTCTCACATGTCACAAAAACACATTAATTTGATTTCAATAAACTAACGCGAAAGATATCACTTCGATGTAGGGACTATATTTATGAAAGAAGTGCACTTACCTGAGTGGCACGAGTGTCTCCTACAAGCTCGATGGATCGACTGAGTTGGCAAAAACAGTGAGCACAGTGGCGCTATATACGTGCGAACTATATAGATTTTTCAAAATCGATTACGTCGATTTGACGGAGGTTATCTTTCTAGGGTTAATAAACGTAACAAGTGTATGATCCGCATCGACCCCCAATTTTTTTCAGTCGATGCACTTGGCCTTTCTGGCATTGGCTATTTGGCATATAATACATCTGAATAATATCATTTTTATAAGTTTCTATTTATTTGTTGCATACCCATTGATACAAAGAATATGAAATACTCGCTACATCAAAATATAGCTTTTAATTCACTGGAATTCAATGTTTGCATATATTATCTAAAGAATGGGTTGACCTCAATTAAGCGATGTGCCCAGATATTTTGAAGTTTAAACTACATTTTGCAATAGTTCGCAACAGGCGAAATTTGTGGAACCCCAACGCACATGTCAGTCGATCTCTTATTTACTCATCGTAAAAAGCATTCATCGGGGCAGCTTGAAAGTATGCCTTATAGATAAAAGCACTGATACTTTGGGCTTCTCTTTGCAATCGTAAATCAACTAGTTCTACTTTAATCATATAGCATTTTACGTTCGAGTTATACACAAAATATCTCTTTGATGTTCAGTATTTTTATTTTTCTTTGTTTATGAATTTTTTCGATATGAATTATCACCTGCCTTAATTATTTCTATGGTAATTTGCACAGGCAACTGAGGCACCTTTCAAAACGCCAATTTAAACTGTTATTTCAGTTGTTACCTTGTTTCAAATGCAGATAATCGATAATTTGAATAAACAGTAAGAAATGTGAGTTTATTGGAACATAGGGAATATAATTTATTTTCTGATTTTATTATAATTTAACGCAGATGTTTTTTTTAAAGTATTTACGATAATTAAATCGATAGTTATATGTCGATCGGCAAATGGTAACTTAACTTCGTTACCATTGACTCCTAAGTTTGTGGATTATGCTTAATTATTACCACTCATGACGGAGGCAGATACGTCATGTGTCACATCATCTAGATTTAGACTGATTTAATTTTCGTAGAAAAGTGTCTATAATTTCTAAAATATCTCCCAGTGCCAACAAGAAACTTTTCAGCTTAATGCTCAATTTTATAATTAATTTGAATGAACTGAAACAAAAATTTATCATCTGATTAATTATATAAATATTAGTAATTACTATTATATCTCTGAATCATTTTTATAAAAACATTTTTGATGTGTAAATTTGTGACAACATAATTGCCCTTTTAATATATCTTAAAAATAAAAATTCTTTACACATTTGTTTGCTATAAATGGAATTGTGAACTTAAGTATTTTATAATCATTTCAGCTAAGTACTTAATTTTATTTTTTCATCTATCATTTTGTTGTTACTGTGATGTATTTATACATTAATGTATATCTATCTTTGCATTATTTACTTAGTTTTAAACTCATTCTCATTATATAATTTTAATTTCTTTAAAATAAATTTCTCTGAATATTATATATTGTAAAATAAATGATAAAATTGTAATTGTATTTGTTGTTGTAACCAATTGATTTTGCTTTAAATCGAGATCTACAATAAGCTAAACGAACTCCAGATTAAATCAATCAGTCAGTCTATAAGAGTAACAGATTTTTCAACATACAACACCACGCGGGTATGGGACTCTACAGTTGCCTAAGATGGATAGAAGGTTATTGAAATGAAACATGGGTGTGGTGAATAGTAATTTAATAAACAGTAAAAATATAATATGATATAAGCAAGAACAAATTATAAAGACAGATAAGTTTGATAATAGAAAAGACAACGACCCCATTAATTGACGCGAAGTGAATGGCATGAATCTCAAATCAACTGATTGACGCATATTGAAGCAGTGCGAACTCGTATATGCACGCGTAATTCTAAACTGTTAATGAGGTTTAGAATACATTTTAACCCCTCTTATTCTAAACTTCCCAGTGTCATGCCTGAATTATTTCTAAAATTTTCAGATTTCACAGATGGCAACGATTTTATTAGTATATCGGTAATTTGATCGTTAGTTGGCACGTATTCTACTTGTAATTCATTATTTTTTATATTTTCTGTTATATATAGTTATACCGCACATCAGTATGCTTAGTGCGCTTCTGAAACAGGATTTTTTATTAACTTTATAGCGCTTTGATAACATGCCGTAATGCCATTATAATCGCTCACGTTTACACTAATTTCACTAAACACTTCTTATAGCCACATTGCTTCCTTAGCTATTTCGGAAGCTGCCACGAATTCTGCTCCTGTGGTTGACAAAGCAACAGATTGTTGGCATTTGCTGTTTCAAGTTATTACCCCTTTACAAAGTTTGAATACATATCCTGTCGTTGGTCGTTTAGTATCTGCATTATCGGCATCTGCGTATACGATCAGATCATTGTTTTGTTGAGTAGAAGAATATAGTATGTCATTGCGTTATTTCATTGCTGCTTCTACTTGTGCATAGTACTGTGTTTGAATCTGCTGGCGTTTTGCTTATTTTGGCTTCGTGCATGTGAAAACAACGAAATATTTTTTGAATATAATTATTGATAACTATAAAAATTGAATTGTTTCCTGTATTACGTACAATTTCTAAGCCAACGAAGTTATTCGTTTTATTCACTGTAATTTCGAAAGTACTTTTCATCTTGTTGATAATTTGACGCAGGATTCCAACATTATTTTACATAATCAATCCATCATATAAGATGACTATTAAATGGCTGTTTCAATTTGCAAACTTGATTATTATGGTTTTTAATTCCTGACTGAAGATCCATAAAGATTTCTTCCTTTAACTCACCGTGTAGAAAAGCTGTTTTGATATCATATTGTAAGATTTCATAATTGTTCTTTGCAAGAGCAATTCTAATTGTATCATATCTGGTTGTAGGTGCAAATGTTTCACTGCAGTCTACTGCTTCTACTTGATTAAAGCCTTTAGTACATAGTCTAGCTTTGTATCTTTCGACTTCGTCATTTTTATTTCGTTTCACTTTAAATACCCATTTAGAACCAATTGTTTGTCTATTTAATGGGAACTCTGTAAACTCCCATGTGCCGTTTCTTTCTAGCGCTTCGAGTTTTTCTTCGATTGCCTTTTTCAAGTGTTTCCTGTCTGCACATGTCGTTGCTTCTTCATATGTTGTTGGTAGATCTACTTCTACTAAGTTTGCTTCATACCTGATAGCTTGTCGTAAGCTGTCTATTGATCTAAAGTTGTATTTGTGTTAAATTTCTTCAATTGAGATTTCCTCAATTTCTCTTTCAAAGCCTAAAAATTCTGGCTCTTGTTCCTCTTCGTTGATATTTCGTGTTATATCATTTGCTTCATTGATAGGAATGAGTATATTATTCGTTCTCGATAGCGTTATTTCATTGTTTTCATTAAAAATTACATCACTTGCAATTTTAATCTTTTTACTGACAGGATCGAACAATGAATAAATTAATGGATTCATTATGATATCCTACTAGAATCAATTTCTTGCTTTTTGGTTCCAATTTCTTTCATAGGCAGTCACGGCATGAACAAATGCTTCACTACCGAATACTTTTATATGATTTAGCTTAGGCTTCTTTTTCGTCTATAATTCAAATGGTGTTGTATTTGGAGTGTGTACATTGGTTGTCCTGTTTAAAACATATACTGCTGTATTGATTGTTTCTGCCCATAGGTAAAGTGGTAGATTCTTTATGTATAACATTGAACGAGCGCTTTCTACTATTGTACGTATTTCACGTTTGGATTTGCCATTTTGTTCATACGGATTATTTGCTTCAGATTGAATACCATTTGTGCTAGATATTCTTTAAAATTCTGGTTGACATATTCGGTGCCATTATCAGCTCGTGTCGTTTGTATGTGGACACCAAATTTATTTTTGCATTGCTGAACAAATTGTTTGAAATAGTCGAGGGTCTCTGATTTATGTTTCATAAAATACACTGATCTGTAACCTTTGCTATGATTTTTGAAAAGAACAAAATAGTTACAACCTCCTACTGACGGAACTGACATTGGCCCACAACATCGCTGTAAACAGATTCACCTGGTTTATAATTTTTTACCTCTATTTTCTTGTATGTTGTTTTCCATACTGGCAACCTTCACACACAAAGTTTTCTTTATCAGCTAGATTTACATCAGGAATAAGACCTTTTTCTACCATTTCACGAATATTTTTATTATTCACATGACCTAGACGTTCATGTCATAGTTTCAGATTAGCTGTGATTTACTTCAGATTTTGAACGTTTTAGTAGTTTATCTAGGTTGTTCGATTCGCGAAGTGCACATGCTTTAAGCGTACCAAGTATGTCTGCTTTATTATTTGTTTTTATTACCTGCATTCCTTTTTTTTTGTAATTACTCCAGAAAAGCGATTTTTGCTTAATCCAGGAACGTACCAAGCATTTGTTATAACACTGTTAAACCATTTTCCTTCAACATAACGTTCAATGTCTATCGGGTCAATGCATTTTACTTGTAATTCCTGATTGTTTCCTAGTTTAACTGTAAAGATATTTCTTTCTTGCAGGTTTGAAAATAAATTCTAATTTTCACTCATGTGTGCTGAAGCACCATCAAGTATCCATTCGGGGTCGCTTGAATTAGAGAAATTTATCTTTTCATTTTCTTCTGTGTTAAATGGTGCAAAATGTCTGCTTTTATCTGCGTCACAACACGGTTGGTCCCACCAGTTTGCATTATCACTTTGATTTTATCGCGGAGCTCTGCAATTCTTTGATATGTGACCTTTCTTGTTATAATTGTAACATGTAACCCTTGATTTGTGATTCTTATTGTTTTGAGATTGTTGATACTTTTTGTTTATATTTAGCTTGTTGAAGTTTGACGTCACTAAGGCTCTCTCGGAGTTTTCTGTAGCAGATAGTTAGACTCTCCATCTATTAGACGAGCTGTCAAATTCTGAATGGTTTGTTTATTTTCATCTAATGTTAGCCAAGCCTGTCTAAACTTTCTAAATTTTGAGGGTAACGCACTTATAATTTTTGTTATAATAGATGTCTCATTTACCAAACTCCGGATTCTCGTGTGAACCTTGCCAAATTTTCATCCTTTGAAATATGTTGCGCTATAGTATCTGACGGTGACATTCTATACTGATGAAACTGTTCATGCAACATCATTTTGTTTCTTTCAATTTTTATGGAATATATGCCGTCCAATTTATCGATTACATCCTTGGACTTTTCACAGTTTTCTATCAGTATAATCTGACTTAGTTCCATTGTAGATATAATTATGCATAGTGCAAAGCATCTTTTTTATTCCAGGATTCCATTTCAGCACCTGAATCGGCTTTGGGTAGCCTATCTGTGGTAATCTCGTACGTATCTTTTGCTTTTAAGACAATTTTCCTTGGGTTTACATTGCTGGTAATTTTTACCATCTAACTTGCTTATAGTAGATATGTTTAAGTAGTCCGCCATTACCTTTTTTTTTTAATAAAACGACATACCAGCGGCTACACAAAAACAAAACGTAACATACGAAATAATGAACGACTATTTACTTTTTTTTCATAAATTGTCACACCCGTATACGCGAACTGGGCTCATAACCTATTGAAATGAAACTTTGGTGTGGTGAAAAGAAGCTATTTTATAAACAGTAAAAATATAATATGATATGAAGAAGAACAAAATATAAAGATAAACTTAATAATAGAAAAGACAACGCCCTCGTTATTGACGCCACTTGAATGACAAGTGAACTAACGCATATGTCAGCATTATTAACTCGCATATGCGCGCGTAATTCAAAACTGCTAATACGGTTTAGAATACATTTCAACAAAGGTAAGGAAATTATGCGTTTAGGTTTCGAATAGTCTAGCATTTGATGACTTGAATCTTTGAGTAAATTATATTTACAATTTACTCTTTACTCAATTACTATTTACTCAATCCTTGAATCCATTTCAGTTACAACTTGTTGTATTATTTTATATCGAGCACTAGATCTAACATGATACAAAGTGGAATGGAATATGTTGTAGCAAGAGAACATAAACATCCTCTTTGAAATGATCAGGGATTTTTTAGAACTTGTTTATCCACTTATTATTGATTATTATCACCAAGGGCTAAATGCGCTCCATAACACGATACACAAACGCTTTATTATACTTTCCCTGATCTTTTAGTCACACAAGTCCAATGTATTTGTGTCAATTCAGATTCAACTTTCGTAGCCCCAAATAGGTCTTCTTCTGGACGCCAATGCTTCACACTCGCATATGTGGAGCTACTTCGCTTTCCTCGAGACACAGCCTACTTGCTTCAGCAGTGTGTAAGCCAATTTTCTTCATATATACCCATAAAGGTGCGTGTCCTGTACAGCCCAGTATTATTTTGTTGTTATTCCTGCCAAGTTTCAGTAAATCTGATGATTTGTTCTTACATGGCTTTCTCTATAAAGTGCTTACTGTGTTGATTTCTTGCTTATTTTGCCTATCTGTCATGTATTTTTAAATGATCTAACTGACGGAACTAGCAGGTATTTCCAGAGCCAGCTCCGGACCAGTGAACTGTGTCTCAGATGTCTTTGGCTAGTGCATCTGCTATTTCATTGCCTACAATGCCCATATCAGTGTAACTCAGTTGGTTAAAGCCAGTCGATACTGTTTATTGATGCATTCGTTCGTCAGTTCGGACGCGTTTCTGGCGTTGTTAAGCGCCTAAAGTGCCCTCTGACTAACTTATTATAAAAATCTGTTGTTTGTTATATTTTCTTTCTGTTTTCCTGAATGCAATGGAGGACTGCATATATTTTGGGCCTGAAAGACTGTGGCAAAGCTGCCTAAAGGGCAGGACATTTCAATCGTTCTCCGTATATTCATGTTCCCGTATTTTCATAAGCCTTTGAACCGCCTAGAACAGAATCCGGGACCTTAGACTATGGTGACCTCATAGTTTCTGTATATATCATAGACTGGAGATATACAGTCCAATTTCATCTCCCGTAATTTTAGTGTCTATAATCTTTGCCAAATTAGGTCTATTATTTTTTATCTGATGGAGTGCGGCTTCCGCCTCTGCTTGTATGATCAATTTATTCTATTGGACGAGGATCCAAGTGCACTTCAAGTGCGGCCTTTTGGGGTCGTTTTCATTGCCCCTGTTATACCAAGGCATGTAATTCTTTTCATCCACATAGTACACCCGATTTTTAGTTGAATAGTCAAGTCATCTAAATGCAAAGTTCTACTGAATGGAGTTTTTTTTGCTTCGAGCCATAGACTCGTGCAAAGGATACAGATAACTTAGTACAAAACTCCAGTGACATCTTGGTCAGAAATCGCGTTACTGTTACAATAAAACTACAGTGTTTATAATTTTATAATCATTAAATATTGTTTTTAGAAGGCTTTCATATTGTTGCTACGAAACCACTGTTTTACAAGGTTAACATTAAAGAAGACTGCTGTTCTCGGAAAATTACCTATTGTACTATTAAAGTTATTCTCAAAGCTTTAATACCATTGATGCAAGACTACTGCTTTTAACTACTGCTAACTGCTATTTGCATAAGACAGTGGATATAATTTTAGATGAGAAACTACGTTTTAAGAAAATATTAATACCATTGCTACAAGACAAGTTGCTAAAAGCTTTTCCCAGGTCACCTAGCAAGTATTGCTATAAGACTATATAATTTTAGAATGAGAAATTTTTTCAAGCCTTTTTAGTGCCGTTGTTACACAGGCAATGACGGTTCTATGGGTGAAGGGCTCTAGACTAGAGACTTAGCGCTAAAAGTTAATTACTATTAATATAACACCAATATCTACTGTTATCACAAAATTAATTGCCTACGGTCGGTACACGGTTTAGTACTCTTATTAGAAGACTAACTATTGTTGCTATAATGCTTTGTTTGAATGTAGAGTATTAAATTGGAATCAAGATTTTTATAAAATTCTTTATTGTTATGTATATGTTACTTTTTTCTGTTCTCCAAGTTTTCCTAGAATGTACATACCTTCCAGATGATGATAAGTTATATTTATATCAAGTATATCAAATTTTACAGCGTCGGTGAGTACATGATATCATATTTTGCAATATGGACGACTGAATTAGATACTTCATTATTTTCACCTATGAAATAAATTATCTAAATTAGATTAAAGTTCCTATTTGCAGATATTATGAACACAAGCAACATCAATGCGATAAGAGAATGACTTCCAAGCTCGCATCAGCATATCACGGTCCACTGAGTTAATCGCTGTTATTCGATGTTTCAGGTCATCGAGGTCGTCACAATGGGCAACGATGGAATGTAAATGCGATCCTTCACATATCCACGCAAGAAAAATCGCAGATGTCGACGTCTGGGCATCTCGCAGACCAAGCACAGACAGCAAGGCATTGATGGCAACAATCCATCTCCCGCACTTTTTTATTTCAAAAGGCTCAAACCATGAAATAAAAAATTTAGTCATGTGAATCTGCTTCGAGTGAAGTAAAGAATCAGTTTTGGAGCTTATCGAGTTGCAGTCTATACAGTTTCAAATGTAGACATTTTCTTACCACACGCTTGATACAGGAAGCTCACGGCTAGCTCGATTTATTGATTTCTGTGGGCATCTTTCAAACACAGCACGGATTTTTGCCACTTGCAAACCCGTGGTCGTTTTGGACTTTTTCCTTTAGATAGACACCCACTCACTTGAATTTTTTTAGGAGATGCCGGATTAATGTCGATTAATTGTCTTTGAAAAAAAAACACTGGACGGTGATAACTGGATTTGTTTTCCGCAGAACGCTCATTGCTAAGGACATGCTATTCTGAGATTATGCGAAGAATTCAAGTTGTCGGCAAATGGCTCGACTACAGCGCCCCTATGCTAGTCAGTTAGGTAACTCCTTCAAGTGTCATGTGTTACTCTGCAGCACATTGGTTTATAACTTATTATGTGACATTAAATAATATAATCTGCAAAAGTTTTCTTATATTTGATAATTTTTTTTTAGACGAAATTAATTTCCCAATCCGAGTCTTATTCTTCCTTTTGTTGGGTTTTGAAAATGATAAAGATGCGTCACTTTCAACGTTTTTTATTTCACGTTCAATTCTCTAAATCGTGTGGTGATTCACTACCCTCGCTACCGGAACACGGAATCTAGTTTAGATCTTTCACAAAAATATTATAATCGGCGTCTTCCCTTATGAGACGAATAAAGTTGGCTAACATTTCGCGAGTTTGACCAGCTAATACTTCATGTTCATAACGAATGACATAATTCAAAATTAGTAAATAATAATGTACAAATTAATGAACAAACGTAAAAAGAGTACGCGAATAATTTTATCCTATTCGAACTGTATAAAATTTTGATTTACTCACATCGCTCCTACGCTCTCTCTACACTTTGGATTTGACCGTACACTGTCCGTATGTCCCTCTCTACATAAGCCAATTCGTCATCCAAGTCCCAATAGTCGCATCCGTTTATATCAGCCCTCGCGAGTCGTGCACGAACCTAAAAAAGGAAGAACAAAAAATATGTTTGTTGTATAAAATCATTAAACTATTTATTAGAAATCCTCTTTCAATTTGATTAATTGTTTGCGAAGGTCCATACCTCCTAGGTATGGGTCCTGGGATATGGGTCCTTTACAAAGTCCTTTGTAAAGGACTTTGTAAAGGTGGCCTTTACAAAGTCTTTTTATATATGAGGCCTGCCATTCCAAAACGTTGATAACTACCACATTGGCTCCCACTAAGGTTATGATCACGAATTTACACGTGATGATACCGATCACGTGTAAATTCACTCATGAAACTCAAAACGTTGTAACCACCGTCGTGGTACTTGCAAATAGCGTTGTAGTTGGTGCAGTGTCAATTCCGGTGGAACGATGGAAGGCACCGAAAGTAGGGCAAAGAAAAGGACTAGCACGCCATCAAAGTGGGTGAAAAACACAGAAGCTAGTTCCAAAAAATAAAAGAAACTAGTGAAACCAGTTCCTCAGTTGCCTGTAGCTCGAGATTCTGGTTCTCTAACTAGGTAGGAACTGAGTCCAACGCCGGGACCGAGTGGCTAGAGTGGACAGAGAGGTTGCGTAAGGACTTAATGCGCGCCTATGAATTGAGCGAACCCGCTACGTGAGGCTACATAAACAGAATGCATATTATCTGGTTGGATATGCATCCTGAACACTCAAATATGTCCAAGCCACAGGTTTGGGACTACGTAGCCTATCTTAAAACACTATCAGCTATTGCGGGAAGATAATGATGAAGATGTAAATTACCCAAACAAGATTTGTGCAGAACTGACCACTGCAGATGAGAATGC
>WYDF02312295.1:0-14899 GCA_009867245.2 Adranes taylori
ACCAAAAATTTTATTTATATATATATATATATATATATATATATATATATATATATATATATATAGGCAAACCCGCCATACATTATACCGAGCGCGATCAAAAATTTTATATATATATATATATATATATATTTAGATAATTATCATATTTTCATATTTTATTTCACCGTCCTGTACTTCTTAACTTATGTACTACCATCAACACCAAACAGCCCCCGCGCCAGTGCGCCACAGTTATCTTGCACCCGCTCCACCACGCCTCCCAAAACCGGTTGGTTGCTACAAAGTGAGCAAATTTAATATATCAGAATCGCTAGGTCTCCCCTGGGCACCAATATCAATGAACAAAAGATTATAATGGATATCAGATATAGTTATTAGAATAATGGAATTGCTGAGTTTATAATTATAAAATGCCTAACCTGTATTAGGGGGTACCTATCACATTATGAATCGTAATAGAAAACTATAATCAGGCATACAAAGTCTGTATTATAATGTGTTTTCCTCATGCAGCTCCAATATAATTTCGAAATTTCCGGCACATATTAAAATTGTCTGCAAAAGTTTTTTCAGTGAAACATTTTTGTTTAATTCGTCCCAAATTACATTACGTGTAACCCTAACTAACTGACATGCAGTGCTATCTCCATTACGAAAGTGTGTAGTAATCGAAACAAGTAAATAACCTGAATCCAGGTATCTAAAATAATATTCCGTGATAAAAATTGAGTTTCTAAATTAACATTAATTCGATAATTTATATATAATCACCTCAAAAAGTAAGCGCCAGACGTACAGCTGGTGACATAGCTGTTCTAGGACTAATTAAACTAAGTAACTCTTGAAATTGTTTTAGAGTTACACGTGAATGATTACAATATTTCTTCTCGTCCCAGTGCTTTAGTTCGTCAGCAGATTGTCGTAATCACCTTGCAAATAGCGAGTCGCTTCTGAATTAATCGGATATACCCAAAATCAACGTGCTTTAGCTGCTTTCGCTTTCTTTTATTTTTCTAGGTATAGGTAACTTTAAAATTAAATCTTAGACTAAAGCGCGAAACTTATTATGCAAACACACAAACAGTGGAAAATTACTCAGCAGTTATTTTGGAAAATAAAAATATATATAATGTACTAATAAAAAGCGATAGAGCTTATTAAAACGCAAGGAAATTAAACATATACCAACTTTTTTGTGTCCTGGCGTTGAAATGTCAATAGAATAAATGAGATCATAATATTGCAGCATTATCAAACGCGGCGTCAAAGCCGCTGAACTCTGTAGCAACCTTTAGAGCAACAAACGTTTGATAGCAGAGCAATGTGTGATAGCCCCTGCTTGGGATGCTAAAATATGTGAGATATTCTTGTTAATACGCTAAGCGAAACTCCCACAAACGACGCTGCTAATGTGCTTTAGCAATTGTCACAAAATCGCGCAACTAATTACAGAATAAAAGCGTGTTCATAAATATGTATTCGGACGCCAGGTCAGTTTAACGTGAGACTTCACGCTGGAACTGGTGAAGGTGTTCCTTCTGTCCTCAGTCACTTACTGAGGGCTTCGATGATTTCAGTTGGTGAGTGAACCAGGTGTCCTAGATCTTGCGGTATCTGTAACTGAACTTAATTCTAATGAATGAACAGCATTAGAGATTTAACAAAAACGTATATTGTTCTTCAATACAAAATAAACAAACAGAGATAGAAAATATTAAAATATTAATGCAAAATAAAAATATGACGAATGTACAAATGATTAAATGTCAATATTTGTGTAATAACAGAGGTTAGATAAACAGTATTTAAGCAGTCTTATATTAAGCGGTACATAAAAACATAATAATCAAAGCAAAGCGGCAGTGCAATAATAAAAAATGTCACTTAATAAAGAAATAGCGGGGCCGGTGAAGCAATACTCAAATGTAGTAATAAAATGATAAGACGGAAAATATATAACACTTATTATGATTATGATGCATACCAAAAGTGGTAGCTACGGGGCAGGTTTAAGCACGAAATATGAATAACCAGGATCATATGTGTCTTGCGATTTTATCATTACGCGTAACACAGCGGATTACGCTGCTTTTACTGGTGTCTAGTCACTACCACTAATCTCGCGCACATACTAATTAGAAGCACGTACTCTACAGATATGTAACACAGCTGGTTGCCGAGTTGCTGCTACTAACCCTACGGCACGTTTGTTAGGAGCGTGCACTTGACCAGGTGCGGTGGACGGTGGATTCAGCAGGTTGCGCTACTGTTACTTAAATGACTGCCACTAGCCTCGCGTTAATAGTATACAGTCTATCCCGTGTGCGAACGGAATATTACAGATGCGTAGCACACGATTGCGCTGCTGTTACTGTTGCCAAGCGTCCACCTCTAACTCCGCGGCAAACCCAGTTAAAACCAACCAGCCTATTGACACGTAGCATAACAGATTGCGTTGCTATTACTGTTGTAGAATGACTCCGACTAACCTCCAGACACAATAGTTTGAAGAATACACTCTAGTATATTCGGAAACAGGTTGAAGGAAAAGAATGGAAAGAAGCTATTTAAAACCAAGGCAATGCAATAATACAACGTAACCTATACAATCTTGCTTACCACAGACTTAACTGCTGGCGATTGTCGCTGGTCGCAGCTGGCTGTATCGGAGCTGGTCGTAGGTTGGTTTGCTCTGGAGCTCGAAGACATGAACTACTATTTCACGCTTAAAAATATCGCTTTTATAGACCCGTCAGTTCATTTCATCCACCTAGAGAGGCTTGCAAACATTATTTTTCAATGCGATGTGGTCTTACATACAAATCAGCGTAGTTATAGGAGTTTAAATTGTTTAAATTATAGCGTAATAATAATTAGTAATGCGCGGATAGCAGCAAAGCAGAACAGGGACAGACGTCGGATGTGCCAACCACCCAGCCGTGAATACAAGCAAGCTTCCATACGTTAACACATATGTACGGACGGGCAAGGGTCATTTCTCTTTCTAACATATATACTGGTATATGCATCCCAAAATCCCTACTTCAATATTTTATTTCATGGTGGACAATATGCAGTAGTTACTAATAGTAATATTTCCTTATATTCATCAATCGGAATAATAGATAGATAATTGTTACAAATGCGTTTTAAATAATCTTTTAATTTAAATACAACAGTAAAAGATATCTAATAATGCTTTCTTATTTAGCAACACATTCTCTAAGCAACGGATAGACTAACCAACAGATGACTTTTTGCATTTATATCTATTTGTGTAGGGTGACCCAGTCAAATTTATTTACTTTTATTTATTTACTGCATTAGAACATATTTAATGGAGACTTATGTTTGTAACAGCTTCGTTACAAATGGTAAGAACACTAACTATTCAAAACGAGTTAATTGAATTATGTGGATAGTATTATGTGAATTATGTGAGGAGTTAGAAGGTTCCTTCATCCTTCTAATTCACCGTATAACTCCTTCTAACTCCCCTTCTAAGTACCCTACAGGGTAGTATTTTAGATCTTAAAATTAATGTACAGCTCGCTGGATTAGGTTAAAATCATGTTATGTACTTGTGTAGTGAATTTGGTACATGTTTAAATTGTGTACATTTTTTATTTAAAAAAAATTCTACAAATCAACAGGTGTGTAGTTATGTGGTATTGTGTAATGTGGTATTTGGTATGTGGTGTATGTGGTAAGTAATTTTTTGAAATTTTCTATTTCAATCAAAATATAATAGACAAATAAAACACAAGAAATTGATAAGACTACGGACACTGGTGCAATGGAGATCGTTCACACAAGACTGGTTGTAGCTGGGTGATAGCGTAATAGGGCCACATGGCAGCAGTGTTGGCAAAGTTGAACAATTCAACTTCACCAGCTGCTGCTAAAGTGGATTCACACGACGAATCCACACAAGTTTGAATGTGGTCTTAGACTAGGCTAGGTTTTGGTGTTTTGAAATAATACTAAAATGGGAAAAACTGGAGAACTCGCACTTTTTATGGCTTTGTGTGACCATTTTTTTACTATATGGAAAGTTGTAGGAATAGACGACGTGCGCGGCACAATATTGGGAAAAATATTTCATACCGTTTCCAAGTGCATAACGAAATGTGTACGACTTTTAGTTTATGTGTTTAAAATGTCTTTAAAATTTTCATTTCACTGCAAAAAACGATACTAATTTTTTTCGAGCATTTTTTGACATTCCTATTCATAGCTCATGAACGAGTAGAGATATTTTGGTGAAATTTAGATTCGTTTATATACCTTTATATATAAACGATTTCGTTTATATATAAAGGTAGTTTTGTCCATGTTTCTTTCAAAAAAGCAGGTCATTAAAAATGTTGGCCCGCGGAGTTTGAGCATCATACATTAATATTCTATTTGACGTAGAATGTATAAAATATGGACAAATTTCGTAAACACACTATGGTAGAATATTAGTTTCTGTCCATGCTTACGCAATAAGAAAGTTCTAAATATTCTGGGCTCAAATCTAAAGAGTTGAAGTACACCTCTATCCCTAACCTCTATTTTTTTTAAATGTTACATTTTCATTATATTTATATAATTTAAACATGGAAATCATCATTTTACGTGTTTTTATGTGGGATAAAAAGTATCCTCTATTTTAATTTTTCGTTGTTTTAGATAAGTCTTGCCACGAAAACACCTTAATCCGGGCCCTTTGGATATTATATTAAGCTGTGGACGAAAATATCAATCGATCTATTTAAAGCAATTTGTGGATAAAAGTCTACTTTTTGAAACGTTTGCGTTGTTCCTGTTGAAAAATTTTGTAAATCGATTGTAAATTCGATGTATAATGAGCATTTTACGATGGCCATGTTTAATAAAGTTGGCACAAAATTGACAATAATATCCAAAATGCGTAAACTTAGATACATTTTATGACAAAAATAGCACTCCAACCCGTCATGCATGTAACATAGCAGGCTGAGTGGGCCCGACACTCCAATATAATTGCACATAAGCAATTTAACTTGAAAAGCAAGAGTTAAAATAACAAATGCACCACATCACAACAAAACAGAAAAGCCAGATAACAAGCTAAGATTTTATCTCCATTCACTTGTACAGATCTGTTTACTCAATCGCCCGTCCCTTCTTAGAAAAGCTATACCTACGCCAGTGCATAGAATGACCCATATTAAGCTTCATCATAAAAGATTACCTTATTATAAAAAATTAAAAACCTAAAAACTTACTATAAAAAATCATTTAAGCAGAGCCGGAATTATATATTTCAGACACGATATAATTACTTTTACAAAAACTATCAATTCTAATATAATATAAAATGATTATTACAATGATATAAATAATCTTGATTTAAATGAATTGATTGAACTACTGATTTGTTAAATTAGTAGTTTGTCAAGGCAGATTAAAGTAGTTATTACAAAATAATATATTTATTTAATTAACAGCGTTAAATGCTAATATAGCTAAGTTCTATAAGGCAGAATCGCGTAGGAATTTCCTTGATTATGAATCTATTACTTTCATTATCGAGATAAAAATTAAATCTATCATTGCAGCGCTCTATTTCTGTTTATATAATCTCGCCTTGCGTCATATGTGTGTACGTTTATATGGATTCATTAGAATTACTTAAGTATTGTAATACATTAGCTACTTATACTAAACTTATATATGATCCTAATATATACTACTTCTAAAACACTTACGCATAAAAGGAAATATCTCATTACTATTTATACGATGTGCATACATAATTCTAGACTTACAATCATATGTTCATATCAGGGTTTTGATATGTTGAACCAATTTTGGATTAAATAAGAATTTGACTTTGTGGTGTTCAGTTAATAAATACCTCATTGATCATTAAATACCTTAAGAAGAACAGGACAACCGTTTATTCATCGGAGGGTTTTTATATTATTATGCGTCCTTATAACTCTTTTATTTGAAAGATCAAAAGCCGAGTTTAGTTATAATTATTTTTATAGAATTTGATCTGAGTTAATATTTTATACGTGTCATGTTATATATAGATGTTATAAATATATGTGAAAGAAGTTTTGATTTTTGTCTAATTTTTTCAAATATTCTTTCAAAAGATTTCTGTAAAAAAATGAGTTATTGTTGTAAGTGTATCAGAAAATAAAAACAAACTATATTATATAAAGAAAATTCCAATTTCTGAAACGTACTGATTTTTAGAACTCACATATGTTAGATTTAACTTTTTCCTTTGTGTTTCAATGGGAGTACGTCAGTAACTTATTCTTTACGTTGCAAATTGAAAACGGAGAAACAAATTACATTCTTACAGATCAAAGCATCAGATTGATAAAAATATATATATAGACGAAAAAAGACAAATAAAACTTTCGAACGCTAAACTAAACTGACATCTAATTCTATAAAGAAGCAAACTGCGAATGAAATTTTAATAAACATCTAATTGTTTCTTGTACATAATCATCCTTCTATAGAAGTAGAACGCAGAAAATAATTAAAATGTTTGATTAAGCCGCAATTAATTGCCGACATTTAGGATTATGAAAAATAAAAAAAGGGAGTTCAAGCATTTACCCTCGCGAAATTGTGTTTTTCAAATTCTAACGCCTAGAATGATGCTGTGGTGCCTAAAAGATATTTCAGACATCATTAAACTTTCAGAAAGTCGAAAAGAGCTTAATTTTAAATACGTGAACGCCTACAAAACGGGATTAAATAAAATCGTGTGTAATGACGTAAATATTATAGAAGATTAATTGATTGTTCCATTTTATTTGTTAATAAACGAAGGCAAAAGAGATATTTCATTAAACGAATAACAAGTTCTAGATTAATGTTTATGAACAGTATCTAACGGATCTGTAATTTAATTATAATTGAGAGACGCTTAGTTTAATTAAATTGTTATTTTCTTCTAAAGTTAATTTTACTTGTTTTTATTAATTTTATTTACCAGTTGGTTTCAACATCAGAAGACACTAGACTATTTTTCAGTTACTCAAGTTTCGAGCTGATTGTCGAATACAGGCTTCTCTTTGTATGTTTACGATATTTTCGGATTCACTTGATTCTCTTGTTCATTTATTGTTTGACTTGGTTTCTGTGGCCTGATTTCAGTATTGTAATGCGTTAACTTTGATGGATGTTGTTAGGAATGTGATTGGCTTAGTGTGAATCATCTTTTGAACTTTCTGTTTGTTTTCCCACTGTAGAATTATTTGCATTTGTTACATGTTAACCTGTACACGCCACTTTTATTGCACATATTTGTCATTTGTTGCTAATACTTCAGTGGAACTGGTTGCTGAAATTGTTTATTGTTTTATATGGTATTTTCATTTGATATGATTTGAAGAGCTTTGCTGTTTCATATTGTCACGTTCTATTTTAAGAAATAATTTGGCTTCCTACATGACTGGCAAGAGAGAATCGTTTTCATGATGTGCGCAGCGATTCTCTTCAACACTACAGAATCTTCTCGTACAATAGCACAAAATGCTATTCACTGTAATATCCACTTTGATTTACATTCTACGATTAACGTTATAATCCACAGTTTCCGTACACTGTTTAGAATGAAGCACAAGACTTAGTAATAGTTAACGTTGTCCACCTTGCATTAAACCTTTTTCTGACTGAGTCAACCAAAATCATAATTAAACTACAATCAATGCCGAACAGCGCTAACACTTGTGAATCGTATTCCTTAGTCAAGGCGGATTCAAAAAAAACAAATGCATAAATGCAACTACCTGTACTATTCGTGCTGTATTATTCATAATTATTGGTACAAACAAAATAAATAATGCCTCATCAAAATAATATAATAAAGTAATATTTGCATTCAATTACTGCGTGCACCCAATTACAATTTGCATTCAATTTCCTTAAAAAAAATCCCCAATTATTTATAAAATCCTTTTACTTACACGTTTTGTCGTTCCTACCATCACAAATTTATTTTGAAATTACACACCGATAGATGAGTAATTTGTTTTAATTTATTTTTACTAAATCTGTGGTATAATTTTATTTAATGTATTTCATGTAAATAATATAAACTAAAAAAGGATTAATTATTTATTATCAAATATTGCACTTTGCTATGCCCCATATCTAATTTCCCAAACTTAATTAAATTAATTTATTTGTCATTTATCTTGGAACTAAAGGCAATTTAACTAAAGGCTGATTTTAATTCATAATCTTTTTTTCAAAACGTTGACTGACTAGGATTCACCTTACAATTTTAAATTTCTTATTACCGACGAACCATGTGTTCGTCTTTTATTCATATTTTCGTTCTAGAAACTCGCTCGCCTCGCTCACTGTGTGCCTTGTCCTACTACCATGCTACATCGATCGTGATTGCCGATTAGGTAAATGCATTTGTTCATGGTTTAATTAGATACAATAGAGTTTAATTAAAGATAAATGATGTGTCATACATTTTTATTGTAAAATGTTTTTACAGTAAGACTCCCAGTAAATGACTGCATTGTTTCTATGATTTTAAGTTATGTTCAATTCCTTTAATTCTTAAGCAACAACATTTCACAAAATGTAGCCACCCCGAATTATTTAGTAAACTTAGAAGTATCAAGCGTACAAAACTATGTACCACAGAAGTAAATTAGGACAAATTTCACCGTTACACTCGCCACCGACGCGAGAAAATTCGTACTCTAAACAAAAACATCAAAATATATGAAAAGCCTAATTAAAGCAAAATAGTTAAGAAAATTAAATTATTTGATCTACAAACTCACTGAATGTTCCCCTCAAGTAAATCGGATAACACCGTAGACATAGAAAAACTTTCGTGAACGTGATCGCCACACCATCTTTCATATACTAGAAGTCCTACGTTTTGTTATATCTTGCACAAAACAAAAGTAGAACTTTTTAATTTTGACTGTCACCTTATAACTCATAAATTCAACTTGTTCAATAGTTCTTTAAGGTAAATTAAATAAAATTTGCGTAACCTATAAATCGCCTACCATTAATTCCCTGGTTCCCGTACTTGACTACAGTCCGATTTAACGCGGCTTACTACCGCGCTGGACGCTCTTTTAGGCTGATTTCTAAAAGAGCATTCTGGCTTGAGAAGCACGCCAGTCTGCCTTGGCCTTGTGAATTCGTCTATGCACGAATTTGCCAACCCACTAATCCTATGGTCCCCATATTTGCCGACGGCGCAGACAGCTTTACTTAATTAACCTTATACAACTATAATTTACTTAATTAAATATTGCCAGCCTGGAGGTTTAACCACGAAACATCAAATATTCAATTAAAAAAATATATTTCCCATAAAAGTGATTGCTCCTTAGGAAGATTTTGCTGAATCCGCTGAAATAAGATTTGAAGTATGAGTTAACAACAAGAAAATGTACACTTTTTATTGTCTTGCAAAGCGTATTTTTCTGCGTTCTACTACATTTTTATGTCATGTTATCTGCATTATCATACCTTTGTTCACAAAATTTAAAAAATATAGTTTCCTGAACCAAAATAGAAAACAGCCATAATTTATGAGCGCAGTATGTTAATCTTTCATGAATTAGAAACTTGAATCTTATGTATAGGTAAACTAATTCCAAAAAATTACCATTCAAATTTGTTTATCTGTTCTAAAAAAAAACAAACAGTTTCCAGAGAAAAATAAATAGATATCGAGATTAGAATCTAATAGTTTTCCAGAGCAATTAAATATAAATAATTTTTTCTTTACTTCAACAATTCCGAAACTGTTTAGAAATCAATTATGTAAGTTCATTGAGTAGTTATAATGTAATGAATCTCACTTAACAAACAACAAAGAACACATAATAACAAAATGATATAAAAGTAATCCGTAATGAATCTAACAGTCCTATAAACAATCTTGAATAGCATATCCTTTAAATTAATCAAGATGTCAAAAAACATCCTGACAAGCCATTCAATTTAATAAAGGAAGGATTAATTTTCGCACAATAATACATCCAGTTTTTTACATCGTAAATCATCCTAAGTAAATGGATATTATACAGTAAATCGTGAATAAATCCTTTATGTAAAATGTGTACGCACTCAAGCTTGAAACTTTAATTTAGGCTGCTCGCTAGCTGTAAACGATCTAGAAATATCAGTCTTACGATATGTAAATAGAGTAATTAAGGATTAGAAAAAAATTTATTATAAGTCTTACCAGTTGTGTACTTATATAAATTAAAATAATTGAATGAGAGCTCTAATAGTACTTATAAAGATTTGGACTACGTTGAGATTTGGTATGCTATTAATAAATAATATTGTAAGTTGAAATCAATATTAACATTATACGAAACGCTTCGTTTCGCCATTACTGGGTGCTCATCTGTAGTGTCTAGCACGATTTCAATTATGTCGCGGCTGACGAAAAGTCATGTTATATAATGATTGACAAAGTGGAAAGCATTGCCTTTGGCAATCATTATATAACATGTCTTTTCGTCATCAGCGACATTATTGAAATCGTGCCAGTCACTAAGACGAGCACACTCTGATAGCGTAACGTAGGGTTTCGTATAGTGTTAGCATTGATTTCAGCTAACAATATTATTTATTAATAGCATATCAAATCACAACTGTTTCAAAATTCAAATACTTACCGTCCCAAATTACGCATGTGTCTGTTATTCATTGACCTCAAGTCATTGACATTAAGTCCGAGTTTTACAGGGTGATAGGTAAAAATTTATTAAATTGGATGGATCATGTGAAAATATGAGTTCTAGAGAAAGTGATTTAAGTTTAATACAGAGATGAGGTAATAATGGATCCTTCATCCAATCCTTTTCATCCATCATATCAAATTAGTATGAGAAATGAGTCACACTATCTCTCACTGTTCGTTGTCATTTTATATTGGAAAGTACAAAAAAGGAAATCATTTTAATTTCGTTCTACTATATTACGTATGTGCAATACTCAGTAGTCATCTAAATCATTAAAATGGTTCAATTTTATATAATATTGTAATTATATAACAGCATTGTTATTAACATCTTTAGCATTGTTATTAACAATTTAATTGTAAAAATTACAATATTTTACAGTAATTAATAGATAGTCATATTAAAAAAACTTCATAATTTGTTTGTAAATTAAACGTCTCAAACGAGAATTATTTACGAAGTTACGTGTGACTTTCGTGAAGTAAAGACGTGAGCTCCGTTAATATCTATGATAAATTCTGTGAAACAAAAGAATAAATAAGAAATGTCATCAATCGAAGCGGAAAGACTAAAGTGAAAGTGAAATTAATTAAAATAAGTAGCCACGTAGCAGTTAATTGCTTAAAGCTAAAAAAACCGTTTGTATTATATAAGTTATATAAAAAAAGTGTTTGAATAAACAAAAAAAAAACGCAAATAATGTGTATATTGTATAGCAAATATACAATATACACATTATTTAGTAAATATACTATTTAAGCATATTTAGGTTCCGTGAGATTGCTTTATAACGAAAATGTTTTGAGATATAAAGGTGGATATAAAAAACAAATAAAGCTGGAGAATGAAAAAAGGAGAACTAGTGTACAGTTTTTGAAAAAAAAAGGATAACGGTATGGATGAGTTCGAGAGCAGAACAAGTAACACGGCTTCTTGTTTGACAGAGAGTTTATATAGTCGGGGCGATGAATCATAAAGGAAGCGTGGGCACGACAATGAGGAAGATAATATAAACTTTAAAATGATAATATTAAATAAATTAAAAAAATTAAAATAGAGCTAAGGCTGTAATAGGGAATAAAAGAGGAAATCAAGGAGATAGCGATAGAAAATGAAAATATGAGGAAGGAGTTTGAGGAAAAAGAGGATAACTGGCGTAAAGAGAAATCTGAAATGGAACGTGGAGTAAGAGAATTAAAAGGAAGGGATTACGAAAGGCAGCGTAGAGGGAAGAAACCAAACATGATAATATATGGACTGAAAGAGCAGGTGAAGGGAGCTGATGAATTAAAAAGGGTGGTGGTTTTTAAAATACGCAGTACCATTAATATCACGGATAATTATAGAATAGGTAAAGTAGATTGAAACAAAAAGGAGGGCCGGTATTAATAAGAGAGGAGAAAATGGAAGTAATGGAGAGGAATAAGTTTTTGAAAGGTAGCGGGATATTTATAGAAAAGGATGACTTAACAGAAAAGGAGAGGGAAGTAAGGAAGAAGATACGAATGTGGGCTTTATGAAAGAGGGGAGGAAACGAGCGGGTGCGAATTGGTTGCATGAAGCATGGGTAGGAAATACTTTATGGGTATGGAGCAATAAAGAAGGAGCATTGACCAGAGCAGAGGAAAGGAATGGTGAATATGACGTAAGGAGGAAAAGAAGTATTGAACGAAGAATGCAAAACTGAGAACGAATAGGCATGGCAGAATATAGGAAGAAGAAAAAATAATTATAGATAAGAATAGTCTCGAAGTGGAGTGTGGAAGTAGAATGTGCATAGATAATAATGTGGAAGATAATGAAAAGGAGATAAATAATTTAATGGTAGGGAATAGAAAGGAGACCAGAAGGAACTAGAAGGAGAGGAAGGTACTAAGTGGAGACAGAAGAATGGATGGAAAGGATGTAGAGAAGTGTGAAAAAGAAATGAAAGAAAAGATAAAATGGGTTAAGGATGGAAGTGAAAAGAGAAGGACAACAACAAACTAAAAAGCGAATAGCATCGAAGTAGAGTGTGGAAGTAGAATCTGAGGATAGTAATAGGTGGAGATAGAAGAATGGATGGAAAGGATGTAGAGAAATGTGAAAACTAAATGAAAGAAAGGGTTAAGGATAAGGATAAGAGAAAGAATAGAAAAGAGAGAAAGGGTTAAGTATGGGAGTGTAAAAGAGAAGGACAAAAACAAACTAAAAGGCGTATGTTTGAATATAGCAGGTTTATATGGGAAAATAAATGATGATGAAATAATGTAATATATTAGATGATATATTATATTGTTATTAGAAACATGTGTAGAGAGCGATAAATGGGGACAAGTGAAGGGTAGTTTCCACAAAATTATATTTGGAGTAATAAAATGGCTAAAAGGAAACATAATAAGGAAAGGGCGAGTGGAGGAATGATACTGGGAATAAAAGTAGGTTTAGGAAGCGAGGAGGTAGCTGGGTTATATATAGAAGAGACAACAGGAAAGATTATAAATGTGGAAGGGAAGCAATAGTTGTTCTTGGTGATATATGTCAATCAAGGATGGAAAAAATACATGGGAGCAATAAGTGAGAGATTATAAGGATGGAAAAATGAGTATGAAGGGATAGTGTTAATGGGTTATTGGAATGTGAGAGAGCGAGAGGAAAGTGTTATGAATGTTGGTTTGGAATGGGAGTATAACAGGGAAAAGGTGGCTAAGGGTAAGAAGGAAAAAGTGAGGAATGGACACGTACAAGTTCAAACTATGGGTTGCTTAGCGATGATTGCAGTAAGAGTGGGAAAATTGAGTACTGGGTTCAACACCCACTAGGCAATGAAATCGCTTTAGTTGAAGTAGACGTAAATTACAGGGAGAAATTGTAGAAACTACAGGAACAGCACCTGGCAAGTAAAATAAACTTGTAGAGAGTACAGTGTTGTGATGTCTGTTGGACATCACGACACTATACTTTAAGTTTAATTATATTAATATATATTGACTAGTTTGAAAATCTCAAAGATGTTCAAATTTTATTCTTGTCACTAGGTTTTATTCTAAGGTAAAACTTATAAACTAGTGAACTGGAGAATGTTTTTTGCTAAGTATTTTATTTACTTGAGACTTGGTATTAACATTTTTCGCATGCATACTATTCTTTTCATGAATATATTAAGTGACAATAATATTGAGTTTTATCATCTTATATGTTATGCTATCCCGATTTAAGTCCGTGCTTTAAATTAATTAAATTGAAGAAATCAATTATTAAATTATATTTTCGATCCCTTCTGACAGTTGGGTGGGTTAAGTCAGTAAAGTGGAACTTATGTATCTAGTAGAAACTTACTCTGCTATATTGTGACTTACAAAATAAACCGTGACAATATGCTTTCAAAATGTTAAACTTTCACGATTTTAAAAATCGGATGTCATGGAAACTTCATAATGTTCAAATAATATTTGAAGTTATCTGGAGAACGTAAGGAGCATACATAAAGCTCCTTATACAAGGTGCATAGAACTAAGTTTACCAATTATATATACAGTAATATCTATAATAGAACGGTATATATAATTTTGAACCCCGCCCCTCTTGGAGTAGTAAAAGATACGTGCTGTATCTAGTATAAGTAAACATAAGATTTGTTTAGGTCATAGGACAAAACTTTTGAAACCCCAGCCCCCTTTTAGAAATTCTGAATCCGTTACTGCTATCATCTATACCATTTTACTCTGGTAAACCCTCGCTTTTCCCTTGCATTATAAACCGCAAGTACATACTTCCCGTATTATTAATATTGTCATCATTATCACTGAACGATTGCACTGCTGCATACACCGCTATCTTTTTGTATTCAATTGTGTTGCCTATGATAATCAATAAACTAATATTGTTAACTGTGAATGCTGTTTCATTTGCTGTTTCGTTTTACGACGGATTATTATATAATCCGTCATTATATATTTACGAGTCATTATATATTTAGTTCACACATCAAATTGACTTAGAAATACCAGTGTTTTGATTCAATTCATAAAAAAATCTCTATATATATATTGAAATTTCAGGTTTCCGCGAGTGTAATCTGATGAGTAGTTGCTTGTCTTCAGGGTTGTATCCGGAACACTGAAATGCCTATCGCGCGAGATATAACCCTGGAGGGAAGTATCTACTCAAATAAATAT
>WYDF02312306.1:0-14898 GCA_009867245.2 Adranes taylori
CAGCAAGAAACCTCAATAAAACTTTGAAGCCAATGAAATCATTATATTTCTCCAAATGGGCATAAAAATGGCGCATTACACTAAATCCTAGTAAAACACAAGCTATCTTCATTCAATACCACAATCACGTTAAAAAGAAAATTCAAGACCGACTCCGGAATGAACCTATTCGGTTACAAGACAAAGTTTATTCAACTGGAACTCAGTGCTAAATAATACCCCATCCAGAGTTTGCAAACGCGTTAACATTCCTAATTTCAACACTCCGTGGACGTTTTAGAGGCTGTCATTCAAAAACCCTGCATCACACCTACAAAACTTATATAAGGCAACTGATATACTAGAGCTGTTCTAACTCTACTATACACTTTCAAATACGTAAGCGCATAAACTCACAACCTGTGAACAAAGAATACTTCAAAAAATTCACAGGCTACTCTTCCGATTTATCAGTTCACTTCTATACAAGCATTGCTCTGCCGACACAAATCGTCTAAAATCTGTTCAGTTCAAATATCCGACTAGCCGTGATGCATGGAACAACACCGATATTCCACCAAACTCTTCGATCCGACTGGAAAGCCAATTACCACCGCAGTAAACTGAAGACCCTCCCCTCATCCGCCAGTTCGAATTCTCCAAACTATGCAGGAACCCCATGAGGATCTTCTTGATATACTAGAATCAATCCCTCTTTCCCTTAGATGATTTTCTCCCCGAAATTATATAAAAATTAAAAAAGAAAACAAGGAAGAAATGGAAGAAAATTAAAAAAAAAAACAACCGAAAACCAAACAAAAGACTCAGAAAACAGATACCTTCTCCCAAAATACCCTTATTTTCTAATTCAGATCAACAAACACTTACTTGCGCAGCCAAGCAACTAGATCAACTAACAAAGTCATGTAACCCCATATAACCAAATTGACCATGCTATTGACCATCAGTTACCATGTTTTGCCAGTTTCCTTTGGCTGTCAAAAGAATGTTGTAGCATATCTTTGCTGCAAGCTTACCAATACTATCGTTAAATTATCTACATACTACCAATACCAGGCTGAAGAGAAGGATAAATCATAAAGCCTCCTATCTCCTAATCTATACAAATCCAATGGGGATGGAATTTAGTGGGTACAAGTGCCATACTGTTGCGTGCACAAGCACGCTTCGTCATTCGATGATTCTTCACCTCCCTCGTAAAACAAAAAAAAAAAGAAATCATTAAATCTAAATGCGTTGTCTTGTACATGATGATCATTAAGGTTTGCCAAATCAATAGCAAGTATATGAAATTTTGGATTGGTTTTCATTTGGTTTTGAGTGTATGGAGCCTGCCTTCTTATCGAATTCAACAAACACACCACTGTCTATACAGCAGATTTATAACTAGTGTTAACAGCCTCAAACTATTATTATTATTTATTTGTGACCTTCATAATCTTATTTCCAGGCTTAATTATATACGTCACAAATTTAAGAATATTATCAGAATTATTACTGAAGTCAGCCTTGAATTATAACCTTACGTTATGGTGAATTCTTAGGGCCCACCTACGAATGCACCAAAATAATGCAAAGCGCTTTCCGCAATAAATTTACTACACACGATATGTTCCAGAGAAAGTCACAATGAGTGAAATTTCACAATCAACCGGGCATTTAAAAAAAAATCATTTTAGACTATGGAAAACACTTTCATATTAAACATTATTAAACATTATTAATATGAAAATAAATGTAGCTGTCTATAAAAAATAAATATTACATTGAAAAGAAACTAAAAAAATATTATTTAATCACTTTATTTCGCGTTGCAAAATAGAATCTAGTATTCTATGGTTTTATAGAAAAAAATCTAAGAATCTAGGGTTTTGTAGGAAATGAACGTTTTCTAATTTAAATATATGTAAATCGAAACACGAATCCAATAATAAACTAGGAAATGTTATTAGCACTCACCTAGCACTATAACTCACTATTCGCCCTGGCCGGCATAGCAATCAACGGGAATTACATGTATACTTAGTGTCATATGTATGCACCTGAAAATATTCAAAATGGATTTAGTACTTAGGAACATTTATGGCAAAAACCTATAGCTTTTGAGGTTATGAAAATCACGTCAAATCAGGTGAGTACAACCTTTAATTCAGAGATGCAGTAGGGCCGTAACGCACCGGAATGATGTTCCGGCACTTTTTTTTTAATGCGGGACGCGTTCCTCATCATTTCGTAGCATATCTATATAATTTTTTCAGTTATTATTACACTAGAGCTGTACATTCAAATAAAGTTCTGTATATGTAAAGCCGGTCCCAGTTGATGTGTGTATTTGGCCAACATTCGTCATGACAAATGAAAAAAGACGTTGTCGCATAGTTGCAACTATGCATTTCTATGTTAATCGATTATTATCCCCAACATCTATTGACCTAATTGAATTTAGTAGTGCGTTCTCCTCTCTTATATATCGGGATTATTTCACCTTCTTTCCATTCTTCTAGCATACTCCCCCTTTCATTCCAAATCTCATTGAATCCTGGTACTAATGTCTCAATTCCTTTCTAACTATGGCATGCCCAAACTTCACTTGAAATTCCATTAGGGCCTGCCGCACTTTGGCCATTTTCCTTATTTCCTATAATATTTCCTCTTCCTTTATATCCTCATCATCAAGGCCGCAGGAAAGCGGTAAGCAACGTATGCTAAGCATCATGGCGCTAGCACAAGAGGGGCACCAAAACAACAACAAAAATTATTAAAATATTTTATGGGCGCTAATCATGTTTTTCATCAGGGCGCCAAAAACCTCACCACCGGCCATGCTCATCATTATCGCCTGTAGCATTTCCATTCATCCTGTACCTCTCTGTCTTCTCTCCTCTCTGTCCCTTTTCTCCTCTCCCATATCCACTCATCATTTGTTCTCCGATTGTTTTATACTTACCATGCAATCTTTTCTATCAATACCTATCGCCCCATTAAAAATAAACGCGTTATTGAAAAGAAACTACATCATTATGCTGTTTTGATTTCTGTAAAAATTAATTCCCTAGGATTGAAATAAGTTGTATTAGTTGTTGTATTAGTTGTATTAAAGTGCATATTTGGCCTGGATGAAATGCAAGATGTGTTCTCTCTACGCTACTAGCTTCACGCTCAAAGATTTCAACTTGTTTTATTTTTACCTATTTCTCTTTTAGTTATTTATTGTTCTACTCTGTAGTACTATAAGCAGTGGTGTAATGGAGCCGAAAAGGGTCTAAACGACGTTCCTGTAGACGACGTTCCTATAGGCGGCGGAATGTATTCCTGGACTTTTTGAAGAAATATTGTCATATCAAATTTTTTCTGGTATTGCCTGCTGGAATCTAGGTATTGCCTGCTGGAATCACTTTATATTCAGGCTACAATTTTAATGATCGTGCCCAGGGATCGCACCGTTCCTCAACGGTGCTCCTCAAACCGTTCCGATACTTCTTTCTTTTAGCACAACATCGCTGATTTAATTCAATACTGTTATCCTTCAAACAGTTAGATAATTAGATTTACAATCTAAGAAACAAGTAATCATTTGCTTGAAAATCCTTCGTGGATGAACAACTGTTGTTGGATTCATTTCATCTTGGTATACCTAAACACTTGATTGTTGCTTAGTTTTTGGTTTGTTGATTAGTTGATTCTTACTTAGTGTAAATATATCCTAGAGTCGACTGCCATTGCACGTTCCCTACAGATTTTCAAATTCCGCGGTAGAATTTTTTGAACATTTCCTTACATTAATTGAGTTTCGGTTAAATTATGCGAAATCCATCAGAAACAGACTTTCTTCATACCTAAATGTACATAAAAAATCGAATGCACCAATTGACACGAGTCTATCGACATTAGGTAAAATTATACAGGATTCATCGGGAACAGATCTTTTTCACACCTAAAACTCCGCGAAAAAACTCTCCTAAGAATACTTCAGAGGCATCTTCCCAAAGATGCCTCTTTCTCACGGCATGTCACTTGTCGGTCCTCGTCACTCATGTTGTGCACAGCATCGATGATTTTTGAAATAACAATCAATTTTGGTCGACCTTCACAAAATTCATCACTGTAGAAGAAGGACGAAATTCTGCAAATCAGTATTCAACAGCTTTATAGTTGGTGTTCCATTAGCAAATGTTAAACAAAGCGATTTAAGGCACTATTGTTAACTGAACGCTTTAATAAAATTGTAAAAACTCATCCAATAAAAACACAATTCCCATGTTTTCATAAATTTGCGCTTTCTAAAAGTTCACTGAAAACATACTACTCTGTTGATTTCTGAGCGATTATTGTTTTCAGATTAGCAAATGTGGAGTTTAACGGAAATAGCAATTTCAATTGTCATCTAGTAGTCGTTTGTAAAAACTTATATTAAAAATCGGCCCTCATATTAAAAATCTGAAGAGTTATGCCAGTGTTCTGATTAAGATTTAGTTGCAAAAAAGTAAAGAATTTTATACATACCCTTTAAGAGACCACTAATTCATATGTTTATTGTAATTCACTGAGAGTGTTAATTAGAAATTACATTTAAACTGTACACATCAATATACAGGTAACTTCCGTTGATTGCGAAGGATACGTTCCAGGGAAGATCGCAATGAACGAAATTTCGCAACAACGGGGAATTACAAAAATCATTTTAGACTAGAGGGTGAAAAAAACACTTTATTGGACGTTATTAATATGAAAATAAATGTTTTATGGAACATTTATTTACATGTATAACATGTAACAAAGCATGTTACTTAAAAGATAAAAGTCTCGAGAAATTACGTAATCCTTCATAATAAATAAATAAAAATATTATTCAATCCCTATTTAAAAAGATTAAATATATAAACAAATATTATTACTGCTGCCGCTGGAAAATAAGACTTATTTTCTATGATAAGATAAATACATAACTCAGCGTACGTTAGGTAGAGTAGGGGAATCAAGTCTAACGCCTATCTAATAAAATTAGATATTATTTAGATAACTATTACACGCCTCGCAATAAATGTTTGATCCAGCGTTATGAAAAGTGTGCGTGCACGTATGTGTATGATACGTGCGTGGTGTGTTGCGTTTCACTGTTGAGTAATGCGAAATGACGCATTATTGTTTTTATAATATTTAAAGTAGGAATAGCATATACATGCATAGGAGAGTACATACGTGATACACTGTACATATACTGCACACATATTATACACCACCGTTGCTATACAGTAATAATGGGAGACCGCATCGGGTCGTTAAGTAATGAGTGGATGGCTACACACATACCCGTATAACGGAGCCAAAGTAATGTGATGGATTTCGTCTATAAATAGCAATATTTTGAAAATAATAAATTAGTTTTCCTGATTTTGATTTTCAAACAAGATAACTAGCAGCAAAGCAAGCTCCAGCACCACCCAGCAGGTACAACAGCATCAGCAGCAATCCAGCAACAGTCGCCAGCGTATTTAACACGTTTGGTAGCAATTTACGCGTCATAGTAGACTCCTAGGATACGCACAGGAACAGGTTCTTGGTCGTTATTTTCTTGGGACATCGTATGCCAGTCCATTTGCTGTAACTCTTCATTGGATAAAAGCTCATTGGTTAAAATATTCGCTGCGGGATTTTAGCAACGTTAGAGCATCATCTAAATCAACAACTTCAGTGTCTCCGGAAGTGGCTAAAATACTAATATCTTCCATGATATTTTAAATATCATTTTAATATTTCTCTGAACAACTTCTTCCAAACATCCTTCATACACAACTAGGTAACTTCATTCTGATAGATTTCATATGATAGATTTCATAATATTAAACTGTTTCCACCAAATCCGTCATGGCATCTTTATCACCTCTATCAGTTTCTTCAATAAGTTGGCGCAGCATTCTATTTTTTAAATAATAGGCTTTGAATGCTGCTATTGCACCAAGATCAATAGGCTCTAAGACGGAAGTAGTATTTGGAGGTAAAAATACTACTTCAACTGGAAAATTAGTGCACAGAGTTCAAGTTTGTCCGGCGTATTGTCCAACACCAAAAGAGCTCCAGGTTCACCTCCAATATCTTCGCAATAGGTTATTTTCTTTGCAATAACCTTTCATGGCGCAAGGAGTTTCTGATTGATAAAGCAACAATGGTTTTAATTTGGGTTCTCCGGGTGCATTTCCGCCGAGAAGAAAAGTTAGACGATCCTTGGCTACTTTAAATTCAGAAGCAGTCATGTCTTGTATGGATGTAAACGTACTTGTTGGCATTCATTTCCAATAATATAAAATTAAATTTCATGTTTAATTTCCCCTTTCCACAATTTCACGAAACTCCGTGGGATATTTTTTTAAAGATCGTCCAGAAATTATTGAGCAACAAAATGTTTTATCAGCATTTGCCGTCTTGAAATCTATAAGTAAGGAATCAATATACCAATTTTAGAAAAGACTTCAATTCATAGCCTTCAAAAAGATTTTGTGTAAAATAATATTTAATCCCATCAAATTTAATACATTAAATTGTCATTCAGCATCCCCGATCTCCATTTTCAAATAAAGCAAGAGAATAGAGAAATCCATAAAATTCGTGGCACTGAACGTCGCGTCGCACAAGCAAACGGAGCATTCGAAACGGAACCAAAAAAACATTCGGAATCGTGGAAAATCGTTATAGCGGCGGGCCCAGCCGGGCGCCGGCGTCACATAGCATTGTTGCTGCGTCGCTAGGGCGTACAATCGAACTAGAAACAAACGAGCTGTTGCCGAATGTTGCTCTCGTAGAAATATTGCAATCTGCGAATAAAGATCGCACTTTGGCGGAAATATGGCAAACGAACTTAAAACGTATAAGTAAATCGGCAAAAATGTTCCAAGACCTATATTAAGAAAATAAGAAAAATTGCAATAGATTAACTGTAGCAAAAATAAATACGTATTTGATAGTGGTTTTTTTTTGTTTTGAATGAAATAGCCAAACAGGATTAAATACATCAGAAAATATAATTGATACTATTAATTCCATCATCCCAAATTACCTTATAGATAGCTTTTAACAGTGACGACGCGCCCTTCGAGACACTTGACGCCTATACTCATTAAAACTACACAGAAATATAATGAGTTTTAAATTATGCATTAGACTAGGTTGAATCAGCGAGGTATTGTACAATTTTCCGTAACATTTTCACAAATTCTCACTTTTCTCTCAGGAAGCTCACAAAATCTCACTTTCGCTTTACTCTAACTTCCGATCAATTTTAGAATTTCTAATATTTTTTGATAATCGTGCTTACATACCTACATTTTCTTATACCTAGCAATATAATTTTTTTAGCAGTTAAAATTAGTTGAAACAAAGGTGTTTAATTAGTACATTAGATGATTTAAAACCTTTGTTCCAATTGAATGAAATTTTATCTTTCACATACTATAAATATGCATAAGGTACCTGTTTTTACCTGTAAGGTACCTATTTTTACAAAAAAAAATATTGTTTTTACAAAACCTTAAAAGGCAACCTTGGACCAACACTAAAACCCGACCTGAGATAACACTGAGACCAATTAATTTTCAAAAAGTAAAACTTAATTTTCAAATTAAACACAAGATAATGCATGTTAGTTGTTACAGGCTAACTAATCCACGTAAATTAATTTAAGATATTAATAAATCAATCTAATAACAATTAATGAACAAATACTATAAATATAAATTGTCAAATAACATTTCATCCGTTTAGAAGATAATATGGCTCGAAATTGTAGAAATATATGAAACGAAGCCGCTCAATATGGAAGAATTATACACAAACGATGCCAACCGTCCCAATTATATGCGGAAGAAAGATGCCAAAAACACAGTCTGTATATTATTATGCCACCGCCGGAGTTTCCGGAAGCTTTGTTCGTAGATATGTATGTGTATTTACACGGACAGTTTATATTTCCGCATCTGATTTTTGCGACAATCTATTATTATGAGTTTAACCGAAAAGTTTATGATTTACCGATTCTTTCACCCACACATTTTTTAATAAACCGTTATGATTCTCACCCGTTGTGTTTGCTACCGATTGATAGTCTTCTTCCATTGGCTGTTTCTAGATTTGAAGGGGATAGCGCTTTAACAATACTTCGTTTGATCTTTACTCTAATGGGAGGGGCAACTGATACTTTCGTATATTGTTGTCAACAAAATAATGCAACATTGATCCTTAGAAATCTCAAGGATCAAAGAAATTTTTCTATTGGACAGAGTTTTAAACTTCTTAAAATTTTCTAGCAGAAGTTTCCTTCAAGACACGCCCATCTAATCGTCGGCTATGCAAAGTGTCTCTGTCCATGCGCAATACGCCAGAAGTCTTCTTGCCAGATAATTGCGCACAAAAGTACCCACTCAATCCAGCATTCACCAGACGCATTTTGAGTCTTGTGGTAGTTATCTTCGAGTGAGCAAATTCGCAGGTTTCTACTAGCATAATTCACCATTAAGCGAAATTTTCGTCTTGAATCTGGTTACTTGGAAGAAAGCGCCAGTAGCAATTCGCTTATTTTATTAAATCTAAATTAAAATAAAACGAGTCAATAGTAATTCTACAAACATCAGGTCTATTATACATAGATATTACACTACTATTTTCTGCTAAATCATTCGTTCTCTTGTCATCATCTTCTTAATCATTTCATTCACTTATAAATATTTTATTACAATTGTTTATGGTCCATCAAGTTACGCTGTCCGCGTACACCACACATACTGGTAGATTCACCAACGACATCCAAACCGCCGAAGCAACAGGAAGAATCATCATCACCTCCATGTTCACCAATTTCACCCACAGCTCCAGGCGATGTGCCATTATCTCCCACTCCAGGCAAGGAATATTATGATTCAAATATAAATCGCGAATCGAATCATATATTTTAAGTTACAAATCTTAAGAACAATAAATTATTTTATTACTCTGTTATTGCGTATATATATTCACCTATTACATATATTGCTGTACTAATAATAATAACAATAAAAATTTGCGAGTTTCTGACTTAACCCTGAGAGCTCATATATAAGCATTTTTGTTACGAACAGAATAAAATAAAAAAAGCAGTATAGTGGTCAGTAGAATAATTACGATCCTGCTTTAATCAGATCAAATTCTGTAACGTAGTGAAAAACGATTTATACACTTACATATTTGAAGTTTGCTTTTTCAATAAATTCGACTACGTAAATATGTTGGTGGTAATTACTAACCTGAAACCACGAAATTCATATTTTATTAGTGAAATATTTTAAATTGTCCACTTTTCCCCAAAATATTCCAATCTCTCAAAATTTGCACCAAACCCGTGTAGTCACAGCAAAACTATAAAAATCCATAGTAAAACTGCTACATGGTTTTTAAAGGCTCCAAATGTTCTTTAAATTGATGAAAATCGGTGTCTACGTCTTTTGTCTTTTTTATTTGGCATTCGGGAACAGAATGAACTGGTTCAAACAAATGAAATGGATACAGCCAATAAGCTTTTAATTCGAGGCTGTACTCCTTCAAATATTCAATTTGTAGATCTGCTATTCTTTATGCCCCCCTTTAGCAGCCCATATACAAAAACGTTTTTATCAGTAAATTAAGTCAAAATATACAAATTCAAACTGAATAAAAGTTTAAAACTAATAAAATTTTACCACAGTTCCTGTTTGGTCTAACTTTATTTAACTGTAGATGTGCTCTGTTGCTTTGCCGCTTTCAGCGGATAGCAGGCAATAGGCACAGAAAATGAATACGATTGCATGTTTTATATGTGTATAGGAATGTAGGAGAAGCTGGTTGTGTAGAAGAAATGATGCCATTGGTCGTCCGTTTCCACGAATCGAGCGAATTTCTCTTATTGTCATTGCATTCGACATAACGAATATACACACAAAGCCGCATTTGAAATGGAATCGTACATAGCTATACATGAACACATGCGATTGTGGTATATAAAATGTATATAAACAAAAGTAGGAGTTAGAATCCGTCGAATAGTAGATTTATTTCTCTATCAATGCAATAATAGAAACCACTTGTAAAACATGTATCAAATCATACACTCATTCGAGATAACATAAACACATATGGGCGATTTGTTTTTCTTCAATAGTTTTATTTTTTATTGTCAGAGCTGTTTTCATGTCAAATGTGGTTCACAATGTTTAATCAAATATGTATGGACAGCCTTGTATAAATAATTTTCATTTTCATTTAGTTGCATCTGGTGATGACTTATTAAAAGCGAAATCGGTCGCAAAACATGAAAATTCGTTAAAGAAGTACTTTCTTTTCATGTTCTAATATATAAATAGATATAGATATTTGTGCGAATACAACAATCAAACCATATTATATAACTTTACTCAGTAAAAAGTTATATAATATGAATTAATCATTGGCGTTAAAATGATCAATAAGAACCTCTAATTGAACATAAATGGGATTGACATAGTCAATATGGTAGCGCCATCTATGAGCATGTATATAAACTAGAAGTTTTTACCACATAAGTACAGATGGTACTAACATACTCAATGTATGCTAGCTCCATCGATGTTTATGTATATAAACTAGATGTTTCTAACCCATTCATACAGATGGCGCTAACTTACTCTAAGTATTTTCACACCATCTATGTTTGCGTATAAAATGTGTACTTATATCTATAAATACGTACCTATAATTTCAATTCATCTGGGCTTATAACTACATACGTTTTCATTTAATATGCTCGACTATTAAATGAGAATGAGTCATTTAATTTATATAGCAAGTTATATAATTAAACGGCTTAAATTGCAACGATACTATCAAAAATTAAACAAATATTTCTATTATGCAAGGAAGTTTTCTTCCCTTCAATAGAAAGAATAAAAGCGCTTTTAAGCAATGTTTCAAACAAAACGAAATCGGACAGTATAATATTTTTAATATAATGAAAGTAAGCGGCACAAGGCACAAGTATCCTGGCAGCTCCTTGTTTTTATTGTTTCGCTTACATTTCGCTATTTACCGAAGCATTCGCACACAAGTACCTACAGCGATACATTTTAGAATAATGCTCTCAAATACATTCTACGTAAACCAAGAATAATGTAGCCAACGTTACTACAAGCAGAAGCCGCTCTAAACTTACGACAGACGCAACAATACGTCTCTCTTTATTCTCTTTGCTCGGTACAGCATTGAATTTATCATTGTTGCATTATATTTTATATAGGTATGTTCCTTTATCCATTATTGTTGAAGGAAAACAGCACGTTGCAGAATAGAATCTCCATTCAATGGCGTAACAGTAATAAATAAAGCAAATAACTTACATTAATTTCTCTCAAGTGATGTGATAAAAATTTAAATAATACAAAACTGACTGGGCAAATCAAAATTGTTATACCAATATATTATCTGAGGTTTAATCATTTTTAACATTAAACCGGTGGATCGGATCATTTTGACCTAATCGTAATTCCAAAGTTCCATATGCCAAGTGTGATTTCTCTGTATGGAAATCTTCAAGCTTTTCCTTAATATATGAATGTTTATCGTACACTGCAAATCAAAAGCCCTATGTCACAGCAACGTAAGCACGTTATGCGACATGAGTAGACTATAATTTGACATACTCTGACACAGTATCGGATTATTACATAAACCAAGTAGGTCGCAACCTATGAGCCCCGTACGCTTTAGCTGTCCCGCCCACATAGTTCATAATGAAACAACAATATGAAATGTTAAAAAAATTACACAGAATTATACGAACTAAGCGAAGCATTGCAACCCATAAGAAATGCATTGAAATGAAACCGCGGCCAATTTATTCTTGCATCTGGTAATCTGGTACTATGCCGACGCGCCAAGACTTTACAAAACTTCGATATATTTATTCAGTAAGTCAACATTACAATGGCGATTTTTCGGCTTCTAGCAGGGAGTATCCAGATAGGAAAAAGAAATTTACTCATTCCCTAATCTTCAGAAAGCATGTAAGTGACTAAGATATAAAAAGAGAATGGCTTATGTACTCCCCATCTACAGGAAATGTGTATCGCTACCCGTATGTGATAGTTTTAGAAACACAAAGCCAAAGTCAATTTTCCTTTCGGGGTCTCTAATTACAAAAATGCCTCACAGCGTATGAAACATCACGAAAACAGCGCAACGCATCGGGCATGTGGACAAATACTAATTAGTAGAAAACGCCGCACACAAGATGGAATTGACAGTTCAATAGAACTTCAATTCAAGGTAGCAGTGTCGGACTAGTAAATAGGCCAAATAAGCCGCGGCCTATGGGCCCAGTGCGTTTTAAGGGCCCCACGCAAATAGTTCATAATGAAACATAAATATTAAATGTCAAAAAAAATAATTATTGAGTACAGCTGAAAGTCAGGCAAAAGTTTAGTTACTTCTAAAAAAACCGCAAATTAATGAAACCAGATGCGACATTGCGATCAAAAACCTGAGAGGACAATCTTACGCAGTCAATATGTCAAGACGTTACGATGGTCTTCAAGCTCATATCAGAAATATAAAGAAGTTTGCTCGTTAATTCCTTGGAGCAATTTCATTCTTCGGGCTTATACAAGCTTTGTACAATTTTTTTTCTGCATCGACCCATCGCTGGGAAGTTATGCTCCAACAACTTCAAGTCTCGAAATTAGCCTTAAAAAAGTTAGCGATTCTATATGCAGCGCAAGGCCGGATGCAACTAAGGCACTGTCCCAAGGCTGTAACAGCTTTAGGTCAGTGCAGCCAGAAACAATGCACGAAGCCAAATGTCTATTAAATAATCTCTCAAAGAAAGAAAATATCTTCTTTGCAGGCTTCTGGTACGCAATTCTGGACCTGTAACTGTAACTACCCATCCTGGGGTAAATGTTGTAAGTATGTACCACCCTCCAAAAAGAATCAATTGAACTCCAAATAGTTAATCTTTTAAAATCTCTCCCGGATTATTTAAAAACGGATTATTTAAAAACAAAACGTGAAATGTTTCACGATTATGAGGAGAAAGAATATCAGAAAACGCGGATGAAATTGTGCTTTGGGGAAGTGAAAAGTTCAAGGTTGAAACATAGGATCACTTATGTGCAGAAGTCATGAGAAAATTAATTCTTTATTTAGATTTTTAACCGAAGATTCCATGGAACTCAGACGCAGAAATTAAAGAAGCTGCTCAAAGATTTTGGGAAACATATCCAGAGGATATTGAGTACGATATTGTATGATGAAGCGATATTGATGAGTATGACATTGATGATGAAGCACTTCAAGTTTTTTATGTCATAATTAAGGTGTATCAAAAATGATAAAATAGTGTCTGCATCACAAGCATACAAAATAATTTGTGAAAACAAAGTGCAATCAAACTTTCCAAATGTGACGTATGCCTTATAAAATTACAGGTGCCTCACGACCACAAATACTACTGAAGAGCGTCATCATCATCATCATCATCAAACAGCTATATATTTGTCCACTGCTAGACATAAGCCTCCCGTAAAGACTTCCACTTCTCTCTATCCTGCGCTACGTTCATCCAGTATGTACAGATGCGCTTTATTCGTCTGACCAGCGAATTGGCGGTCTACCCCTGTTGCGACAAGCGTGTTCTCATGGTCTCCATTCAGATATTTTCCTTGTCCATCTGCCATCGTTCATTCTAGGTAGGTGGCCAGCCCAGTTCCATTTGAGACTTGATATTCTTTCGATGGAATCTGAGACTCCACTTCTCTGGGATTCTATCTCTTAGGGATACGCCTAGCATTATTCTCTCCATGCTTCTCTGCGCTACTCTTATTTTGGTGGTCGTTTGTTTGGTTAAAGTCATGTTGGTTAAGCGGAGCCGAAGTTAAGTTTCGGCTCCGTATATTAATACGGGTAAAACGCACTGGTTGTAGACTTTTCTTTTGAGACACATGGGAATATCAAATCTTAGGACGTAGCTCAATCTTCCAAAGGCTGCCCAGGTTAGACCTATTCTTCTGCCTATTGCGCAGGTTTGATTGTCTCTCCCCAGTGTAATTTCGTGTCCCAAGTAGTTGTACGATGTCTGAATTGTTGACTGTTAGACTTTCACTGATAACCAGATTTGACATGAACTTTATCTTTCCGATGTTGAAAAGGTAGCCCAACCTCTTTTGATGCCCGTTCTAACTCACGAAACATTTCTATCGCTTCATTAAAGTTGTCCGTAATTTGTACTTCCTTTGGAGAGCATACTTCCTCTAAATTATAGTTGTTAAAAGTTGTCATAGATCAACTATGAAACAAGAAAGACTGAATTTAGTATCAATTATATCTAGTGAATTCAATGTATTCATCAGAATACATTTCGATAGAGTTTACTGCAAAAAAATTAAGCAAAGCAAATAAATGTTGGTACATTTGGAACAACATTGTGCGGTAAATTAGAAGAGCCAGAAGCTCCGAGATTCTGATTATTTAATCTGGCACTATACTGCCATTGCTGCATGAACCTATCGGCCCTCGCAATTAGCAATCTATATAAATAAAAATGAATGGCTAAACGTGTTGTTAAACACAAAACTCGAGAATGGCTGATCCGATTTGGCTAATTTTTTTTAAACTCAGTTCGTATTAGCCCGATAGCGCAATAGAACAGGAAATCAACATTTAGAATTCACAGAAGAAATTTACAACGAAGCGTTGATATCAATTGAAGACATGTGCTTGATGATGTCGAACAAAGTATTATCTCAATTAGGCATGGCCGCGCCTAATCGCCCAATGCACGAAAAATTGTTCGATCTCGATGCTTTAAGGGAATCGGTTCGAATATATGTTCCGCTGTTGAACCAACAACAAAAGTATGTCTTTGATACA
>WYDF02312317.1:0-14898 GCA_009867245.2 Adranes taylori
AATTGATCGGGAAGAATGGAGAAGAAAAGGGGAGGCCTACATCCAGCAGTGGATATAAATGGGCTGTACAAGAAGAATGCAGCACAAGATCCACAAGATTACTTAAAACGAATCTTGGACAGACAAACATACTATTAAAGTCACCAATCTATTTTATCAGTCAGTAAGAATCATTTGAAGATATCTAATTAATCTTTAGTTGAATATCTTCCGCTATAGAAATTGATACATATTTAATGTACTTATCTTAATCTTTTGTCACACTCATTTTTTTACTTTGTATATTCTTACTGTATTTGCCTCTTTTGGTTTTTAACTGTTTGGCAATAAATGAATTATTAAATTATCTATTTAGAATTCTCATCATTCTCAAAAAATGTAATAGTAAACTCCAATAAATTTAGTAGCAAACAGGTTTTACATAGAAAAGTTTGCTAAAGTCAACTATCCGGAGTACGGGGCAAAGCACGTACTCCTTTATTCAAGTTCTTTAATGAGTCACTATGTAAAAACAAGTTACATTTGAAATAATAAAAATTATAAAACAAAATCTATCAAAATTGAACAATATTGTTCAATTGTGTTTTATAATTTTTATTGTTTCAAATGTAACCGGTTTTTATATACTGATACTCATTATTGAACTTGAATACGGGAGCACGTGGTGAACAAGTGTGAGGTTATGCGCAAGACCACTTGCTTAGCTCGATGATAGCAGTCTTTTAAAGATACCGTAATTAAATTAAATTAATATTGGTACTAAATTGGAGTAATTAAACTAGAATGAGGGTGCTATAAAATCAAACACACTGTATTACGTTCTGAATAAAACTCGCGTTTTATTATAATTATCCGTCTGATTTATATAAATTATGTTCCTACACAATTATAAACAATCTGTATATTTTGCATATCTAATAGCATACGATTCTTTGGAGATCACAACAGTAGGTCATTAAGTAATACTGAGTTTGCAGTTCAAGCAAAATTGCAATTTTAATATGTGAAATAGTTATAATACTTTCATTACGTAAATGAAATGACTGTTTATCAAATCATATGTAATAATAATTTACTTGCTTTTAAAAAAACATTAAATTGTTTCTGAGATGATATCTTTTATTCCAGGAACTTTATTATTAGAGGAATTTCCTTTATTTAAGGTTAACGGCAAACAATATAAAACATTTGGTAATAGAATCATATGAGAGAACCTTCCTGATGAGGAATACTTCGCCCATAACTCCTATGGCGACCCATACGATTGTTAATGATGATCCATGACTGCCAAATTGATTTTCTGAATTTATGGTTAAGTTTTTCTTCCCTGGTTTGCAACACACGTCACCTATAAGCTCTTGAGATTCTTCGAGGCTAACATCTGCTTGATGAAATGAAGTGTTGTTTAACTGAATCTTGAAGCTCTTGACTACGGGAATGCTAATTTGTTGTTGAGTACGAATGATCGGTGCAGGTGTTTGAATTTGGCATCCATCTTGTATCCTTATGATTCCTGTGTCATGAATCATGGTTTATTCCCTGAAGACAACTCATATGATCTTGGCTTAGTTTCTGCGGAACATCCACGTATTAGTCATCATCATCTTTTTTTAGACCGTTGCTTTGAAAGGGCATGGCTTTGTTCGACATTGAGCTTGCTGGGGAATTTTGTAGATGCACTGATGACACAATTTTGTTCGCGCCCATTTTTAAAATGGCATCTGGATTGCATGAGTAGTTGGTCGCAGCGATGATCCAACACTTGTGCAATTATGCGCAGCGTCAATTGAAAGTATTGCTGAATGTTGTAGTTGACTGCTACCACGTAGTTGACTGATTTGGTAAGGTCTACAACATGATATGAGTTGTTTCCCTCTTTCCCAAGAATGGGCATCACATTTGTAAGATTAAATGGCGTGACGTCCATAATTGGAAAATAATCGAATACTGTCGTTAGGTTTCCAACTTCCTGGATATTGCTCTGTGCTATTGGTAGTGCTGCGTTTTCCTCTGTTATGCGCTTGTGCTCTTGGGCCGACGACAGACATTCGTAGACATTCGGTAATAAACATTTATTCATTTTCACCTGATCGTGATATCGCTGCACTTCATGTAACGTGCTTAAGTCTTGATTCAGATTCACCTGGAATTGTTCAAACTTGTTGTCAATATGCCGCTTGGTTTCATTTATGGAGGCTGTGGTGAAGATCATGACGTTCGATTGTTCATTTGTTAGATTCATCAATCTCTGCTGATTTCGATCTAAATCGCTTATACCTTGGTACACTTATCGTTGACTCCGAACACTGACATGAGTATTTATCCTAGTAGTTCCCTTTGTTTTCTTTGAATTTCCCAGTTGCAGTCTTTCCTCCTTAAATGAAATCCAGATCCAAATCACTTTCACACATCAATGACTCAATAATAAAATTTAGTCAATTAAATGAATTTTAAAATGAAAGTGAATATTTGAAAGTGATACAATATTTAATTACGAATACGTTTCATTATACATAAAATAAAATAAACTGTAATTAGTACTGTAATAGCAGTAAATTTTTTTGCTTGTCACTTTAAGGCATATATTTATTGAGGTTTTAGGCGGAACCGAGAACGGTACTTTATCTCGGTATCTTGATGGAATGAAATGGATCGTTGCGTTCCGATGTTGGAACCAGAATTTCCATCATTAATATGCTATGAGAAAGATAATAATTTGTAGATGTTCTCGACGTCTCATGTTTCACATACTTGAAGTCAGAAGCTAAGATAATATTTAAACAAAAACGAAAACGGTCTTGAAATATTCTCAATGAGGTTTATTTATTTCAGTGTTATACCATTATTATTTGAATTAATATCCAGTATACTATTAGGCTCGAATATGGTCCCACTTTGAACGAAATGCGCCTCCTTCAAATAGTTTTTACAGGTAACTGTAATTGAAAGTGCCTTATACAAACACGACTCAAGCACTTCAACTAGTAGGTACTCTGCACATTCCGTGATGTACTTCGCGAGCATTACAATGCTTTTATTATTATCATTATTATAATAAGCTCACGTGCGGTAATCGCGTATTGATCTTTTATATAGATTGCTCATAAAACAACTATTGGGTGAACAAATACATGACACAATAATAATGTTATTGTATACATCAATTACGATCCTGGATAAGAAAAACTATGGAAATAAGAAAGTTACTCGGATTTATGGAAGAGAATATTTTAAATAATCTAAGCGAAAAGTGATGACAGAGGACAGCCAGGCTTTATACTATTTATAATAGTTAAATTATTACAATAAACAATGCATTATTACAAGGGTTTGTTCAACACTGTAGGTTTGTAGCATAAGCGTTTCATCAACTGCTGGTACGATTGCGATAATTTAAATGTGTTGTAAGTCAGATTATAATACTTAAAAGCAACCAGCAATTCATGACAACTAACTGCTCTCCTCTGAGACGTTACTGAATGCAACCCTAAAAGACAGTGCTTGTAATGGTGTCAATTTTTGATTAGAAATGTGAAAAAAAAAAAGTTTAAAATAATATTTATTCCTAATCAATAAATATCATTTATCAAATAAAAATAACTTTCAAAGAATAACTTAACCCTTTATAGGATACTGTCGATATATCGACCGGGGCTGAAAAAGACCATTAACAAACAGTTGATGGTTACATTCGCGATCAGTTATGTATAAGAGCGCCACATGAATGGATTGTGGTCGCTATTCGCACCAGATGGTCGTTCTCTAGTGAGAAATGGGAGAAGCGGTCGAAATATCAACCAGTGTGAGCTTAAAGGATCACATGTTAATGTTTTCTTGCAAAGTGAAGTTTTATCGCAAGTTTTCGAGATAGACCATCTACGAAAATTGGTGAGTTTATGAAGAAATGTATGCCGAATACTATGAAAGTATTGGTTTAGTTCTAACAATTTTGACTTAGATGACATAGTCGTTCAACTGTATCATAACTTGAAATTCTGAGCAGCATGTATAATTCCAGGAAAATTAAGTGCTCTCTTTCGTTATAGGGCAATAATGGAATGTAAATTCGCACTAAATGACCTAGAATTAATGGACCCCGACAAACTATACGCTCTAATAGATAGTATAAGTGATAAAAAAGCTATAGATTCTGACGTCAGAGTCAATTCTGACACGGATGATGATTTTCCTATTTGTGAGCCATCAACAAGCTCCACATCCAAGCGTGCAAGACGAACTGATGCTGATAATGTGTTTGGTTTCGAAGACTTTAACGACGACTCAATACTTGATCCAAATTTTGAACCAAATGAAAAAAGTCAACAAGAATCTGATGACGAAGATGAGGAACCTCTAATCAATTTATTACAGTTCAAGAATGATTTTACCTACAACTGGACAAAAATTCCATTCACAAATAAATTTCAAACGTTCTCATTTACTGAGGATGTTGGTCTAACGCTTACTACTGATACAGATTCACCTGTAGATATCTTTAATACTTTATTTGGCCAAGAATTGATCGACATAATAATTATCCAGTCAAATATGTATAGCGAGCAAAAAGGTACTAGACTAGATTTGGACGAAGCTGAACTAAGGGCTTTTTTTAGGAATGGTGATTCTCATGGGCCTTGACACTTTACCCAGTATTCGACTCTACTGGTCAACATATGTAAACTTCCATAAGACCAGAATTGCAGAGGTAATGTCCATGAAGAGATTTTTGGGAATATTGCTTTTCTTACAAATAAATGACAATTCAAAGATGCCAAAGAAAGGAATAGCAACTTCGATAAATTATACAAGACAACATCCTTGTTGAAAACGAATTTCTTAGGAATAAGAATTTATTAGCGGCTTTCACTCTGGGAAGAAATTTATCAGTGGATGAAAGCATGGTTGCATTCAAAGGCAGAACTAGCCTGAACTAGCATATCGGGATATCTGGCTAGGCAGAACTAGCAGAACTAGCCAGATATGCCGATGAAACAAATAGAGAGAGGTTTCAAAATCTGGGATATTGGTTGTGCTAAGACCTTCTGCAATATATGAAGTTAAAAAAGAGAGTGAGGAAGACGGACCTCTAGGTGAGCGAGTTGTTCTCGAACTGACAAAATAGTTCCAAGGAAAAAGTTTTGCATCTTCTTCGATAACTTTTTTACGGGTTCTATATTGCTGAACAAGCTTCTGGAAAGATCTTTATATGGGTGTGGAACTATTGGCATGCATAGAAAGAATTTCCCGAATGATCTTGCTGGTGATAAGAGTTTAGCTTCCGGACAATATGAATCTGTAAATTGTCGTGATATTTCAGTTGCAAAGTGGAGAGGTAGAGGAAAGAAATGAGTAGTTGTTGCAAGTACAATACACAACATTACCGAAATTTCAACAGTTTTGCGCTTGAACAAAGATTTTGAAACGATTTCGGTAGAGTGTCCCTTATCAATAGCTAATTATAACCAAAATATGGAGGGGGGGGGGCGCGTGGATATGTTCGACCAGCGCCATGCCTGTTACAACATAGCGTGGAAATCACGACGATGGTGGTTGAAACTTTTCTACGGGGGAACAAAAAAAAATGGCCCTGTCCGGCATATTGCATTTATAAAAAAAATTAAGTCTATACCTGCCTACCAAATTTCATCCAGATCGGTCTCACAGGCAAGGAGAAATTCTTGAACATACATTTTTTGTCCGAAATTTTTTTTCCGAGTTTGGCCGAATATTTTTTCAAATTTTAAAAATTGAAAAATATTTCTGGCATTATGCTTGATCTGAAACACTTTAGCTATGTTTTCCGAGATTGGTGGTTTTACTGTGAAGCAGGTGTAAAATGCTCGCCCCGATGTTTATGTTTCTTCTTTTGTTCCCTGTTTGGTGCATATTCCGTTTAACATAATGTGTTATAGAAAAATAGAGGAAAAATAGGTAATAAAATATAAAAATGAAATTGATGAGGTTGTCGATCGGGTGGTTTCTTTTAAATTGCTGAAATAAACACCGATCAGTGGTTCTTAAAGTTTAATGGTTTATTGAAAACTATAAACTTTGCGATAAATTATGGAATGTAATTTCATTCAAATTGACATAGGATTCTCATTAATTCAATTAATTAATAATCGAAATAAGCAATTCCTTAATAAATCGTAAATTTAATGAGAAATACTATAACAATATATCTAAATTGACTAATATAATTCATCAAAGAAATATAATATGCAATTAAATCTAATATAATATTTAACCTAACCAATCAACTAATCAATATTATAAAAAATGAGTTAAATCAAAAAACATCATGAACTATCCAATATAATCGTAATACATTAAAATAAAAACCAGAAGAAACCATCAAGAAGATCACAGCTTCCAACAACGTATACACAACTAAAGCATTAAACAAGTCACCGACGAGTAAGCAGGTGGCATATATCGCCTCAAAGCTTTGTGTTAAAGCCGACAGCGAGCGGTATGCTTTCATCTACATGCACGTGCGTTGTCATATATTTACGATTTTACGTATTTCTTTTACGATGGACAGTTTTTTGTATGAAAAAAGCAACGGTTTTTAACGATTTCCTTTGTCGGTGAATATTTGTTTCAACAAGAATCACATAAAGTATAAGTATTTCACCCACTACTTTTTCTGAGTGACGGGTAAGCTTTTACCCTTTTGGTTTTCAACAAATCCGATTGGATATTAGTTTAACGTATTTTTAAACAGAAGGCGTTTTCTATGCGATACTTTGAGATTTTGACCGCATCAAGCTACTATTGGTGTGACGCACCACCTTTTAGTAGTCACAACTACTTTCATTTAACTAGATAACCGTTAACAAAATAATGCAACTTTGATCCTTAAATTTTCTTAATGTATGAGGAAGAAACTTTTGATTGGTCGGAAGTATAACCTTCCTAAAAAAAATTGTAGCCTACGTCATTCAATGAGAAAACGAGGAGGTCAGAAGTAGAAGAAGGGGGAGGCCAAACGACTGGCGTATCAAATGAGTAGAGGTGAAGGGAACACCTGAGAGGCTTATCAAACAGCGCTGCCCACGCACCCCGTGGATGCTAGTCAAGGATTCTGATCCTGTCCATCCTTCGAAGCAGAAGGAAGAACCGAGAACACCTCACGGCTCAAGGTGATGTGCCATTACTGCCCACTCCCGGAAAAGGAGTGGGCAGTAATGACTCTACAAGGTAACATGTGAAGAACATCGCAGACGCTTGTTCCGCTACTTCTTCGGTGACAGCGACTAGTCCACACTTCGCTACATCAAAATATATTTCTTTTCTACGTCATAAAAAATTTCATCTCATTTTCAACAATTTATTTTACCGTCTCAATCACATTAATGGACCATACCTAGCTCCATATCTGCACTAAAACTTCAATTTTCAATCATCTACTTTCACCAACGTCATGGAGAAGTAAAAAGGAGCATCCACGTCACTACCACAAGAATCATTTAATATCTAAAATTGAATTAACATTTTTTTGATCGTAACCTTTATTTGCTATGTTTGTAAATGGAATGGAAGTATCCTAACAATTTCTTTGCATTGTATATATAGAAGCTAATTATTTTCAATCAGTTAAAAATCGCGTTTGGAGTCCTTATTTTGACCTCATAAATATTGGAACAATAAACAACATTTATTTAAACATGTTATTGCGTACATCATTATATAGTGTTTAAGGTACTTTGTTAATATTATAAATGAAAACAGTGAGTTCTTACCCGACCCTGATAACCTCATGTACGAGTAGCCTACATGCTACAAAAATAGAATAAATGCTACATGCTACAAAAATAGGATAAATTATAAAGCAGTATGGTAGTTAAAGAGAAGTAAACAAATTACGATCCTGCGTTGAATACGTCTGTAACAAAATGGTTGACTCGGCTGGCGTTGTAGTAGCGCATCCTCTCAACCCAATTTTGGATTACTTTTTTGATGGTTTCAGGACCTATTTCATTATCTATATTGTGCTTTCGTGCCTGACTTCTTTCAGGATTGTCAGCGTAACATGGATCTTTAGCGGAACCCCTCAACAAAAAGCCAATGGTATCAAATCGCAGTACTGCGCAAGCCAAGTAACATCACCATATTGAATTTAGTGGTGCCATCCTGGTGGAATTAGAGCTCATTCAAGTCAAATGCAACAATTTTTAGCAAAAAAATTAGTTATCAAGCCCCTGTATTGCTCTCTGTTGACCGTAACGCTGTTGCGATCTTCATCTTCGAAGAAAAATGGGCCAATAATGCCGCCATTCCAAAAACCATTCCAAACACTCACACCCTGAGGATGCATTAGTTTCGTTCCATACGACTGCGTGTGGGTTTTTTGGGCCCAAAATACGACAGTTTTGCTTGTTTATATAACCGCCGCAGTATAAATTCTTTAGCAAAATCGATGTAAATTTTCAGCTGATCAAAAGGCCAAACAGAGAAGCGATAACAAAGCGGGTGATCATTTCGCTTCAATGCCTAAGTAAGTTGGATCTTATAAGAGAATAATCATAATCCGATGCCTTTATAATCCGATGTCTAATGTCTACTGCGGCTAATGTTCAATATGTGGCCAGTTGAGGTTCTCGGTTTTAGACGTACACTTTCAGCAACAGCAGCAATATTCTCGACTGAGCGAACACGAGGATAACTTGTGTTCTCAATTAGCATGCCAATTTGTTTACAAATTTGTTGTGTTGCCGTAGTTCGATTTCGGCAACACAGCATTCACCTCACTTTGAAAATAAGATTTCACTATTTTTCTCACCGTTTTTTAAGTGTAAATCTTAGTGCGAGATTTTCCACTAAATATCTGAAAGAAATTTTAAATGTTGCCAATGTTCAAATAACATATAATTCAAAAAGAAACCTACCTGTCCAGCCTTTAAAAAGATTTTTTTTTGAAACAAAACAATATATTTTGTTTGTGTATATATAAACAAAAGATTATGTCGATTCTATTTCCCTATGATAATCGGATATTTTGTTTATAAGGTTACGTAGAAAGTTACTTCCAGAATTGCTAATTTGCAAGTCAGTGTAATTAGAATTCAGCAATCTAATGTACTAGAAGGGAACACCGGCATCGAAAACTCTTCGCGTCATACACATATATTGCACCGCCTCTTCATTGTCGTTGTTACTTCTTTCAAACAAGAATTTAGCGTTTACTTTGATAAGAACAAAGTGCGGTACATGTAGTACCTATAGAAACAAAACATATTTAATAATAACATAAAGGCAAAGAGGAAAATAGGTTCGAACGAAAAATAAAAATCAACTGCAAATACAATACCGAAGTATGCGACGAACAGTGCGGTGCGCTTGTGGGCGAGATACAGATCTAAATCTCTACTGTTGTGCCGCGGCGCATCGCTTGCGTACCATAGTTGAACGCTGACTGATACGCTCTTAGATAAATGCCCCGAAGACAATTTTCGTATTTAAACACGTTCTGATACTGGTATATTATAAAAGATGCACGTATGGTGTTAAGTAACTAAATGAATGATATTAGAGAATTATGTTTAACATTTATGTAAATTCCTCAATACCTTGAATTTTGAACAATTAGAATCATAATATCTTACAGGGAGAAGTTGGCTATGGCCGCCGATATCTTAGTTGATTTTGGTTTTGCTTATGATTGAATTAATGGCGTTTCGTTACTATATTGGGATATGAACATGTACTGGAGCAAACCGGAACAGTCCTGTTCGTGAAATTAAACAAAAATTGTTCCGGTTCGTAAAATTGTGGTGGAAACTGTTCCGGTCGTGAAAGTATTAGAAATATTTTTTCGCAAATTGACGTAATTCTAAATTTCCCACTTTTCATTTTTCCTTGGAAAGCTTTTGTAATAAATTTTAATCTCTTCAATTCTTTCTCACTTTGCATGCGCCTTAACTCGTTTCTTCTAGACGTGACTTAGCCTGCACTTTTCACTATAAAATTAAGCACCTATTCTTAACTCGCTCTCTGTGATGTCTTCACTTTCTGCACTTCCGTTAGTGACGCTGCCTCTTAAGTTTTACTTATTTTTCGAATTCGTACTAAGTCACTAATAAATTCAAATCGTTCTTGTATTTATCATTAATTCGAAATAAACATTAATCAATTGTGGGCAAATCACCACAGTTTAAAAAATGTACATTCCCTAGAAAAACCGCATAAGAAAAAGCATAAAATAGACTTACCTTATCTTGAAAAATTAGGGATACGTTCCGCAAGCTTCAATAATTTAATGGCATCAATTATAATGCATAGTTATTTAGGTGGCTGCGCAAAACACCAACATTTTGGTTCTATTGGTGATTGTATTCAATGCAACGCTGGCGATCTATATATGTCTATGATCTATTAACAAAGAACATTCATCTATCTATAGTGTTTGAACAGATGTACACTATAATCGTAGAAAATTTAGTTCTTGTATAAAAAACGGGGAAATCCGGGTTTTAAATTATGGACTTTATCGAATAGAAAGATACGAGGAAGAAATAACCGCATCACTTCAAAATCAGAGACCCGGTGTCTAGGTGTATTGATATTCATCAAAGACGGGTACTAGTAAATGTTGGCTAGTACCCGGCACAAACATCATGGAAATAGAAATTGCCATGATGATTTCCAATCTCCGACCCGGAGTGGCACGTTAAGAAGTAGAAGATAATCAGTAATATATTTATAAATTTGTTTGGTTGAACATTCCTTAAATTTTTTATTTCTCATTGCTCCAGATTAAATGTAACTTCTAATAATGAGTCAAAATTTAACAACCGGGTTAAACAAACCAAAAACTATAATTGTAAGTTCCGCGAGCCCCATCGACTAAAAAACCAGAAATACTACCGAATGTGAAACGATCGATGAATAATATAATCCGAATATAAATTGACCAATTAAATTTAATTCAATAATATATAATTTAATAACGAGAAAATTTTATATGCGTGGAAAGGGCTTAAATAAGCGACAGCAAATATTGCGAATATATGAGTTTTGAACATTTGCGTTCAAAACTCATACGTGGGAAACGAATATGTATAGTACAGCCTTGTACGCTAAAAGACACGAAACAACTAACAATCACACATACATACCCAGCAAAGAGTGTATCACGGAGTCTAGCACGGCCTTGCACCGTAATCACTGATTTTACATACAAATGCATTTATTATTATTACTTCCTTTCGTATTGTTCCTATTTAAGAGGGCAATTCTTTAACAATTCTTCGCTTGCCTTTCCTCTGATTTGAGAACAACTTATGTCCTCATGACATTTCAACGGGGAGATAATGCATTATTGTTTTGTAATATTTCTAACGGATCAAAAATATCTTTTCATTAATAGTAGCTCTGCACTTTCTAAAAATACTAGCAGAAATTCAGGCCACGCCCAGCAAGCCGGCGAGCTACGAAAAGCGCCACGGTCCAGCGTCTACCAGAAGTGACTTCTTCCCAGCTAATTTTATATAAAAGAATCCACTCAAGGCAGCGTTCACCAGACGCATTGTGGGCCTGGTACTGATCGTTTTCGAGTGAGCAATGCCGCACGCAATTTCTATCATTCAGTCATCTTCATATAGAATGTTGGTGTGAAATTTAGTAAGTTTAGTGCTATGCTTGCTTCTAGAACTATGCTTGCAATGACGCCTGAGATTGGAAATCCCAAAGGGAGATCTTCAACGTGCTCTATGCATTCATTTTCATATTGAAAGTATGTGTTTGATAGGGTTATGTTTAGAGCTTCCATGAAAAAGGGTTTTATCAGGTCTGTAAGTGTTTGGATTTTATCCCATTTGTTTTCTATTATTTATATTGCCAGTAAAAATGGAGTATTTGTGCACATTGATACTACGTCTAGTAAAGCAAGTATGTGGCCTATAAATGTTTTGAATGTCCATGAGTAAAACGCATCATCTTGCATATATAAATAAGCGGACATTATTTCAATGTTTTGCCGTACCATATTTTATCTGAAAGATTATATTATTTACAACACATTTATAAATAAATAATAAGAATATTATACTGAAGATGCGTCCAAATATAATTAACAGGTGTAATTTAGATGTGTTTATAATAATTAAGTAATTATTTCTTCCGTATTAAGAACGTAAATATTACAACATATTGTCTGCTAAATAAATACGTCGCGCGTATAAAAGAAAGGAATATGTGATCGTTTGAATAAGAAAACGAGAGCGTACGATTGTTTATGCCGCTGGAAGGAAGTATATAGTTTATAATAAGTTCTAGCGTATTTTCCTTGGGTATGTGCGAGCACGATAGTAATATAGATGCCCACATGAATATGAAAGAGATAGAATATGTTTCTCATATGGCCATATGTAATATGAATGTTTAATATTATATTAAAATAAGAGACGCTAGTAGATGACTTGTGGTAGGGTCCACTGTTCCACAAAAGTTGTGTGTGTTGTGTGGGCCGGTCTTCTATAAAAGAGCGAATTTCTAAGCTTTTAATAACAAGTTTCCGGCCTTCCAGAGTCCGAAAGCAACAGTCAGGAGCCGAGCCAGCAGACACCGGTCTAAACGTTTGGTAAGAGTAATTCTTATAATAATTCTTATACCGCTTCTTGCTATATCATTAGATATACCGTTCATTGCTATGGATTGCATGTATTTTGAATGATTTGTGTTTCCTTTCAACATTCCGTTAACCTATTTCCTTTTCACTTAGTGTACGCATTACTAACTTATGTACCCAAGAGTTGGTATTGAGTGCTGGGTGACGATAGTATCTATGCACACAAGGACGCTATTTTGACTGATAGTGTTTCCGTCTATGTGTATAAATCCACTAAAGTGTGACCTATGTTCACAAGGGTTGGTTTTAGTCCTTTCAGTTACATTGATACCTATGTTCACAAACAGGGGTGTTAAAGTGACTATTAGCATTTCATATAATATAATACACTAACGTGTGTCATACGCTAGTTAATTTATTTAGAACGTTAATTTATTTGCATCAGAATCTTATCAATTATGTTATAAAATACTTCAACTTGAAGTACATGCTCAAATGCTCCTCTTCATTTTGAAAACGAAAATGTGAAGTCAGTCAATCAAAATGTCGTTTAATTATTTTTTGTCTTTTCATTTGGAAATCACTATCCACCTCCACGCTCCGTTTCTTAAAAGAAATTTCCGATTCAGATGTAAATTTGGGAAGATGCCATCTTTTAATACTGTTTCCGAACTGTACTGCATTATAAACATCGCTCATTACGTTTGAACTATCGTAACCCTGGCCACACCACTTTTCGATTGAAATATTCATGTCATCAAGTATTTTCATTACTTTTGCTGTGTCTAATATTATAGCATAAAAGGGCGATGAATTTATCTTTGTAATTAGTTCCTTCTGCAAATGATTTCCAAAGCACTGTATTATTTCATTTTGAATTTTTGGGTTCAAATATTTTATTTTGAGCTCATTTTGGGCGCATGTCTATTACTTGTTTTATAATCAGATTGTATTTAGCAAGAAATTGGCTTAAAATATTTCCAGAGTAATTTTCTTCTCACAAAAGCTAAAGAATTCTTTGCTAACATCAATGTTATGTGAACCAAACTTTCTAAAACCTTTTTTCAAAAATTTGCATTATGACGAATTCCCTCTTCAAGTTCATGGTCAATCATACGATTTTTTGCATACTTCGCACATTGCACATCCTTCAATACGATTTTGCGTCGTTTGATACTAATAGACAAATGTTACCATTTTCTTATACCGGTACACCAAGCACTATTATTTTTAGAACATAATCAGCAATAAGTCGTAATAAGTTGAATCCATTTTTTTAGAATAACATAACGAGAATCGTGGGATTGAGCCGTATATAGATTTGAATTGATAATATGTTTCACTGAAACTTCTCTTGTTTTGTTTGATATCTTTGGGAAATGGTTCTTTAAGTCTATGTGGAGAAGCATAATCGCCTTCAATGTTGGGTGGTTGAGGATCTGCAATGGTGAAGGACGGTTGGACGAAGAATGTATTGATTGAATATTGTGTCGTATTTTGAGCGAGATCACAATCAGTTCCAATGTTGAGTTGTTTTGGATTTGAAATGGCCGACGTTTGAACCAATAATATATTGTTCGGATAATGAGTAGCATCGTGTAGCGGAATTCGTATATTACGATCAACAGCTTCAGCGACTTCTCTTTTCATCAACTCGATGTTGATTTTTTTAGCGAAAATTGGTCAATTTCGGTAATTTATTTAATGCTTCATTTTGGACCTTTTTGGGTTTTCTTTTTTGAGCTCTGCTCAAAGCATTTTTCGGACGTACCATCTTTCCATTGTTATAACATCTTATAATATGAATAATATTATTTATATACTTAATTTAACGATGTGATCATGTTTTACATAAAAGTACTGTAAATAATACGAAATCTAGCCCAATTAAAACCGAGATGAAAAGTAAAAAGCACTAATTACCCGCCCGTTTTATTTAATATTTTATTTAATTTGAGAAATATAGTAGAAGCAAAAGCGTATCACTCAGTAGTACGGTGCTGTCATTACGAATTCAGAAAAGAAACTGAAATCTAAAATTAAAAATCAAATGGAAAAATCCGTTTACAATTAAAATTCCGATAGGGTATTTAAACACCATTCTCAAGAAATACTAATTGATTTGCCCATAAGAAGATAAAAGTAGCATTTACGAGTTCAGTTTACAAGAAACAATAAAACGATTCAGAGTCGGTGACACATAGCGCTGGGATTCAATTTTAGAATAACAGTAACGAATGTGCATAGCGATTCCTTTGTGGGATTTTTTGTTTGGGATTACATCTCTATTGCAAGAGAGTTTAGGATTGTTTGCGCATAAGGAAATT
>WYDF02312327.1:0-14898 GCA_009867245.2 Adranes taylori
GAAATATATTATTTGAAGACTAATTAAAAGTCTAATTAAACTTAATTTAAAACTAATTATAATCAGCTTGAACGATAGGAGGATCCAATGAAAACTATTTAAAATACAAATATTTCAAGATCTTCCTCTGTATACACTCCAATTGTTTTTTGTATCAAAGTAGGGATTCCAACAATACTACCATATTCCAGACGACTTCTAACCAGCGAGAAGTATAACAGTTCAAGAAAAGTAATCTCAAATGTTTTACAATTATGAATTATAAACCCTCACATTCTACATGCCGACGATACGACATAATTTATATAATCGTTAAAAGAAAGCCTCTCATCAAAGATAATTCTCAGGTCAATAGTTTACAATAGTTTACAATTATAAACAATATCAAGTTGCACCTGTAACATCACACATTCCTCGGGGTTCCTAATTTCTTGATATATTTGCGGGTCATCCCCGTACATCAATTGCTTACAGTTTAGAGCATCCAACAAGTCATTAATAAACAAGATGAAAAGCAAGGGTCCCAAGTTAGAATCCTGAAGACCGCCCGACGAAGCTAAAATTCCTGCGACATATGCCATTGTAGCAAACATACTGAATTCATCCCTTCCAATTAGAACTAAAAAAAAAAAAAAATTACCAACCAATCGCTAAAACCAAGAACATTTAATTTGGAGAAAAAGAGATCATGATCTATCAGATCAAACGCCTTCGATATGTCAGTATATATTACGTCCAATGTACATTCTTGTTCAAGGCTTCTGAAAGAGAAACTGCAAGATAGATATGATTCGTAAGAGTCGATTTATCAGCTATAAAACAAATGTGATAAATAAAACAAATTGTAAATATACATTTGCAGCCACAAATATCAATGCAGAGATCTGATAAAATAATAATTAACAAGTCAATGGCTTCACATGAAATGTTTTCATTAATAGCTAAAAGTGTGCCACCTCCTGTAGCGCAGTTGGGCACTTCAAGATTTCTGGAACACTGGATCAGCTTATATGATCCAGGAAACACCTCAGATGACAATGTGTCTTTTATGATCCACGTTTCAACTAGTCCAATAATAGAGTACAAGTTGTCACAGATGTGTAACACTGATTTAACTTTGACCGCAGTCCTCTTACATTTGGATAATAACAGCTTATATACGAATGGTTGAAATTTCCGTCGGGTTCTGATTCTCTGACCCTGCTCAACAATACTGGGAACATCAAAATAATATCTAATAACATGATTATCTTCTCCATTCCTCTTAAGTTCATCTAATACTTTCTTCGATATATAAAAAGCGTCGAGTTGATTTGGAGTACGATCAAATCCAATGTAGGTATTTTTATATATGGAGAAAGTTATAAGGATCTCCGATTGCTTAATCATTTGATGCACCAGTTCATCATATATATTACGTACAGCAGACTTATCATTCTCCAGCCTTTCGTCCAATGACAAACCTTCCTCTCGGACATTGAAAACGACATTACATTTCCTACGATTGATATAATTAATTTCATTAAATAGTCGCTTTCATATTTTTAATTTCTTCTTGTACGTTTTCGTTTACTTGACACTGAAGTTCATATTTACTAGTTAAATCTTTGTATTGCTGCTCGATGTTAGCCAATTTACTCACCCCTTCGTCAAATTGACTATCCATCTTGAGCATAATGTCGTCAATGGTCAAATGATTTTGCCTTTGTATGCTGAGTTCACCTTATTTTCACTGCGATTAGAAATATTGGCGGGTGTGAAAATATCACTCTTCCGAGCCTTCGTCATACAAGAGGCACAATACCATGACAATTTTTTTTATTAGTCTCCAGCATCTCACCTTTCGACAGCTTAGCACATTCACTACAAAACCATTTTGCACAAATGCTAGCATTAAATAAACGAACGTGTGGACACGGAATTACAAGATCACTTGATTTACTAAACGGTACGTGTAGACATGGACTTAAAATTATGTGCGTTAAAACTTTTGAAGTTAAGTTTACAAATAACTAAATACTCCCAATTAATCAAGTTTTCTCCCTTGATTAAACACATAAAAGAAAGAACCATATATATTGATCACATGACTAATATCTAATTAAATAACACCAGAAAATCAACATTTATAACTTGACACACGGGACCTAAAGTGTGTAGCTGGTTTTGAGAGGTACATGGTTTTATTCTAAAAACCATGTACCAGTTTATTGGCGAAGTAATCGTAAGACTTAGATAACAGAACATATATTTATTGACTGTTTAAAATCATGTTTCTGTCCAGCAATAAAAAAATATTCCGAATATATTGGAGTTGGACCTCGAACTCTTTTGTTGTTGGACAATGCACCGGGGCATCATCTGGAACTTGAAACTCTGTTCACTCATTTTCCAGTTCAAGTAGTGTTCTTGCCTCCAAATATCACTCCCGTCTTACAGCCTTATTATTTATGCGCCAATTCACTGAAAAAACTGATAGAGGTGATAAAGATGGCCTGCGAATTTCGTGGATGAATTTAATATTGTGAAAGCTATCAGAAACATCAACGAAGAGTGGAATGAAGTTACCCAGTTATGTATAGAAGACATTCAGGGAAATTAATATCAATAATAATGAAAATGTTATTCAAAATATCATCAAAGAGCCACTTTCGGAGGCATTAAAGCTGTTAATGTAGATGATGTTCAAACTTTACTAAAATCACACGGTGACCCTTTAATCAATGAAAAGTTGCACCAAATGGGCTGCCATAGTGTCTCAAGAAAATGACGATTTATAACATATTTCTGTGAGCAATTTATGGCCAAAATAATCGAAATGGTGCTTTCTCTTCACAATCAATACAAGAGGTTGTTAGAGGAAAACGACAAAAATTACGTACGAATAAGTACTGTAATAGCGTACTTATTCGGATTATTGTGAAGGATTATTTGACGGATATCGACAAATTTTATGCAACAAACGTAGACAGGCCCAGCAAGGAACAGACGTTCTTTGTGCAACGCGGAACACAGTGAAATATATTTAAAAAACAAACAATATTATAGAATCAAACAATATTTGATTCAAAATATTGTAGCCCGTTGAAAAGAGAATAGTTCCGAACAAATGGTATTAAAATAAAAGATACTATTATACACAAACTTTTATATTTTCTTGTGAAATTAACAAATATTACCATTATATCTTTATCTGTACAAATAATATAAAGGCACTTTCTTTTTTAAAAAGATATTCTATTTAAAATAATTTCACATACATTTGTTATAGTGCCATATATGCTGTACGTTTTATTAATTTTCATTTCTTCACAATGACTAGCAGTGTCCAAAAAATATTATATGATTACAATTAATTTCTGAGTTTTGGCATCGTCTATAAAAATAAATAGTCCGTTACTTCTGAATAAATACAAAGTTAATAAAATAAAAAAACGTAAAGAAAATACAGTATTTAATAAAATTCATATATGAAACACGTTTTGCTAGGTTTACACTTATTAAATATATAACTTCTATTATTAAATAACAATAAAATAATATACAATAAGTTTAAATATAAGATGTAAAATAGAATATCAAAGATTATGACATAAGTAATGTTCTTACAGAAATGTTATGTAATTTGTAACAAATAAAATGTTATGTAATTTGTAACAAATAATATCGATAGCAACTTATAATATGGGAAAGGTATGAGTTACAAAAAATTTAATGGGAGTATCCAAGGATAAATTAAAAATCATTTCAGCTGTATGTTCTGCACTCTAAAATTGTATTCGATAAAGGACGAATATTCAAGTTACAACACCTAGAAGGACAAAATCAATTTGTGCCAGGTACCGCACGGGGTTGAATTAAATGTAATCGGAATGCAAGCAGGTTATGATAGATTATAAATTATATTCTAATAAATTCGACCAGTGGTAAATTTCTATTACATCTGAGAAAAACGTATGAATTATTTCTTAGAAGCTGAAACCAGATGCTCAACGGGAAATAGCTGCAAGTAGTTTGTAATGGCGGTTCTGGCTCAAAAATTCCATAAGAAAGCCATAGGTCTAAAAATCAAAACAAACCCATTTGATCACTTGACCCTGAAAAAAGAATTCTAGCGCAAACAATTTAGGCAAATACGACTGCCAAATTAGGTTAAATGATCGTGGACACGCCATCATACACAAACATTTGGATATGAAAAAACTATCTACGCGATGGGTGCCGCGTTTACTCACTATCGACCAAAAACGCACGCGTGTTACGGATTCGGAGAAGCTTTTGGCGAAGACAAAACGTGATCCGAAGGAGCTTTCAACCTGCTCGCAGAGCAGCCATCGTGTAAGGAAAATTGAACCAATTAGGCTATGAATTGATCTACCACCCACCGTATTCACCAGATCTAGAACCTTGTGACTTCTTCCTGTTCCAAACCCCAAAAAAATGACTCGAAGGATGCCATTTTGCAACAAGGAATAATTTTGAAGAGCTCAAACAAAATTACTTTTCGGAAGGGATGAACAAGTAGGAACGTCGTCTCGAAAAGTGAAAAGTGCGAGAAGCGTTAGCAGCTTTTGCATTCTAATGTTGTTTCAATTTAATTTGATACCGAATTCTCATGAACACAATTAATTAACGATTGCAATAAACAATCTTCTCCTAATTCATCAATTCAGTGAGTAATCCTCTAATATAATACATAAATTGACTAATCTAATTCAATTCTTAAAAAAAAACATATACAATTTAACCAATCAACTAATCAATATAATAACAATTAACTAAATCGATAAAAGTAATATGAATTGGTAAGGATAATTTTAAGATTTAAAATAAAACCCAAATAGGGTTAAAAAGATCAACAGCTTCCGACGTTATCTTATAAACGTTACTGAAACACGGAAATAATATTACACATTTATAGAAATGTAGTCCAGCGTAGAAAGCGATCATCAAACGCTTCCGATGCGAGCGGCGACAGGCTTTGCAAATTCACACATTTCAACTAGTATAAAACACCATCAAATGTCTAAACCTATTCCTAACTCAAACCAATAGTAATTCTAACCACATCAGGTCAGGAATACATAGACACTCCATCATAATTTTCTGCTGAATCTTTCGTTCTCAAATCTTCAATTCATATCTCATATAAGGATTTCATATCATTACCTTGACACTCTACGATTTCAATGAGAAGGCGAGGCGGATGACATCAGAGGAAGAGGCACTCCAAACGTCAAGCTAATACCAACAAAGATGACAAAGATCAAACTCCAGAAAGACGAATCAAGCTACGTTATCCATGCAACCCGCTACCTAACGTAACTGTTCCATCTACTCCACCAAAGCAGCAAAAAGAGTCTACAACACCACCCGGTTTACCGTAACACTTACAGCTCCAGGCGATGTGCCATTATCCTCTACACCCGGCAAAGGGTGACTTTATACAGTAACGCGATAAGAGCACCATCGGATTTATATATACCATTACTACATCGATGATAGCGAATAAATCCGACATCACCACAAAATTCACTTTTCTATGTCATAAAATTTCATCACCTCTTCAATAATATATTTAAACAAAAATCCAACCGGAAGATAAATTTATTTCGAAAAATCGAATTACCTTATCTCGCTATTTGTACCTGCTATTTTGCTAATGGAAAATGGTATGGACATCCTAACAATTTTTGCATTATAATTAGCTTCACAACGTATGTCAGTAAATTAAAATCGCGAGTAGAAGCATATATTTGAAATTATAAATATTAGAGAACAATAAACCAAATTATTTAAACTTGTTATTGCCTTCATGTGTTTATCATATAAGAATTAAGTACTTTATTATAAAAATTAGGAACAGCGAATTCTAACCCAACCTTGTATAATTTCATGAAATGAGCATTTTTTTATGTTACAAGAGAGTAGAATAAAATATAAAAAGCAGTATATTAGTCAAAAGTAAAACCGACGTACTGCTTTGACCTGTTTTCAAAAGAACAATTATTCTGTAACGAATTGCTGATATGGAATGCAGTTATTTCCTGTTGAACATCTGCTTTCAGATTCTAAAAAATATGTATTTCACGAATGTAATAGAAATTAATTGCAGTTAGAATTAATTAGAATATAATTTATAAACTAAGTTAACCTGCTTGCATCCTGATTACATTTAATTCAACCTTTTGCATTTTCGGTACGTGGCAATATAATAAAAAAAGATGATATTAAGAAACAAAGTAAGCATATCTTAATATTATTTTTATAAACAGGAAAAATTTATGAGAATTGGCAATTTTAGTAAACATATGATTTTTCCTCTTAAAAGCATTAAATTTTAAGTAACTTGTATGTTATTTTACTATTCTAATTATCTTGTGTGATGTTTAGCTGTAAACAAATGTGAGGATATAAAAGCCGAACACTAGCCTAGATTGTATTACAACAGTGCACACTAACTCTCTCGTGGTAAGATTTTATCACGAATCTTTGAACTGTGGCAAGAAACTTTTAGGTTTGTTAACTAAGAAGAATATAAAGATGCCGAATATTTTGCAGATTCCACATTTATAATAAAAGCGACATTTTTGAAAATATGAATTCCATGAATATTTTTGTGACGGGGTAATATCATGCATGTTTTAAATTCTATAGAAAAAATGAGCTTTTATAAAAAAAAGCTATAGAGAAGAAACTTGAATGGACGTGTGGGCAAATATTGTGTTTTAAATTTGGAGCAATTTTTTTTTGACATCAAATGAACTTGATTTATCTCGAAATATGAAAACTATCACTGAAGCAATCAAATTGGAGAAAAACTTTCAAAATGAAAATTTTTATAAGCTTATATGGACTCAAGATCTATTTAACACTAATGCTCCATTTGAATTTATTTCTGCTTCGTTCTCTTGCACCAAAGGTTTGAAACAAAAATTTAGCAGCATGTACTGTCAGCATTTTATATTTCAATAAAAGATGAATATCCCATTCTAGATGATAAAGTATTGATTTTCGGTGATAGCTGTGATAAAAAGCAACTATCGAGCAAAAATATCAATATGGAAATGAAAATAACGAATAAACGTGTCAAGTGTGATTCCATGATATGAAAAAAATGTGCAGTGATTTGCAAGCTCACCCATTCCAAATTTAATGTTAATTACGCGCGTTAAAATACGTGTTTTATTTTAACATTTTTATCTCTTACTTATGATTAATCATACTTCTACGTAAGGTAGGACGCCATGTTATATTCAAAATAAGCGCCGCAACCGGAAAAAACTTTGAAAAATATATTACAAACAATTGTTCAATATTTTCTTTTTCTAAAAAATGTTTATGTACATTTTATATTTAAAAAATAACACTTTTGGCAATCTTTTTTGTTGACACATCTTTTTAACATAAAATTTTTAAACAGATTTTTTTGTAATTATCAAGAAGAAACAATTCACATGTTAGAAATAAAAGGTGCAACAACATATTATATATTTTTTTAAAATATAAATTTTAAGACACTAAAAGTGAGACATAAAACAATTATGTATAAAAACACTGCTTCTCACAAAAAAATAATAAACAAATTTATTTATTACATAATTAAATATATATTATGTAAGGCTTAGAGTCAAGATTAACTAACTACTCACTCTCAGCATACAATTTACTTTTTCCTTTTAATAAATTTGTTTTTACTTTTAACTACTTTACTCACATTTATACAGTTTTTTTTATATAAAACTTATTACTAAAAAGGAAACATTTATTCGTAGTATATAACCATAATCTTGTATATCGTAGCATAACAACTGAACACCTGAAAAAGATATATAAACAATTATTGAAAAGAAAAATAATAATAAAAAGTAACATTTTTCCATATGTTTTCCCTGACTTAATAAATATTAGGGAACGCGTTAACCATGCCATTATTCGTATACTAGAAATCAGAAGTTTTGCTGTATTCTATATACTATAATCTGAATCATTCTTAAAGGCTGTTGTTAGATGTCATAATTGAATATTCAAATATTCGCGCCCCTTAACAAAGCGTTCGCGCGTTATCAAAACATTGACGACTATTATGGTGCAAATTTCGATTTATTTAATCTCGCATTCTTATTGGTGCCTTCAAGGTTATCGCTTGGATGATACAATCTTCCTACGCTAAGAAGAGAACTGTCGCCTACGGAGTAGTTAGCAATATCTTACATCATTCACATACGCAACGTGACTAACAAATTTTCACATCTTTTTGCATATACATATCGTTTTCGTTTTTCGTCTCATCAAAATACAGTCCACTTTTGGAAAACAAAGGTTTTAGTTAAAAAATAAAATATTACAATTGCTTATTACAATAATATAAATTGCTTAATCATATTTAATTCAATTCGAATATAACTTATAAATTCGCCAAACAAAAATTTAATAAACGAGAGAAAAACGTAGATGTTGAACACCGATGTAGTGGAAGTGGGCTACAGCGTATGATCGCGTTTACACTCTAGATTCTGTACTAAACTCCATAAAAGTTTAGACTCGCTGAAGCAATCGTTGTGGGAAAAATTATCGCCGAAAGACATGCGAGCCAGCCATCGCAAATTTCAAGAAGTATTTAAGGCTCTGTACCATTTGATTCTGCGATCAAATTAAAAAGTAATAGTCAATTATTTAAAATATAAACTTTATTCGAACTTAAGAAGCACTATTCCTCTATGTGATAAAAACATGTATTCAGAAATATTTGCATTAAATGATACTTTTAAGGCTTGTTTTGTATTACACTCCTACAATCCACTCATATCGTCATTACACTCAAACTGCAATGATTGACTATTATTTATTAGAGTACTCATTAATAACAAGCTGAGTCCCGCATACAATAATTTATGAAGACACACAGCTTGTTATTCGAATGTGCCCTTATAAATTGTAATTTTCGTAATTGTAATTTTTATCAGATTTTCTCGTTCTTAAAAAAATCCTAATAATCTATTAATACAGCTATTGAATTCCGATTGATATTATTGGCAACTCAAGATATACATTCTGTTTAGAAAGTATCCACAATTTGTCAGAGAAACACAAAATAATTAATATCATCGAAATTTATTTTGTCGCCTACAAAATATGTTCGCACGTTACGTTAAAACAACAAGCATGTTCCGGAATAACCTTTCGCTCTTTCAGAGAATTTTGTTCTACAGATTTAGTTGAATCAAAACACCTTCCCCGAAGCAATTGATTAAAAAAAGGTGGTTCAATTTGTGGTTCAATAAACCCATCTAAATCAACACTGTATTTTAACTTCTGGCAAAATTTTATTAATCCACAATTACTAAGTTCGTTCTTAAAATCTTCATTTAAATTGTTAAGAGATTCCTTTCATCAATTTATTTTCGAAGCACAACAGAAAGCTTAATAATCTATCAAGTAAAACTCAATATTTTGGAATCTCTGTATCCTTCAGAGATCAATGTGTAATTTGACAATATTCGAAAAGCGAAAAAAAAATGAATCAATACTAGACTTATTACTTTTTATAGAAATATCTGCATTGTGACACATCATGATGAAGATATCATATTAAGCTTCTAATCTAGCGACCGTCGGTGAGACGTATGAACGCCGGACGACATGTGCATTTGGTTGATGATCGTTTTCCGAATGATTAATGGTGCGACTATTTCCATGACTACTTGTCCGTCTACGGCCGGCTTCACTTGAGCACGTCTTCAAAATAAGACTCTGCAATTAATTATATTGTATTAGGAATTTATTTATCTTCAAATAAGTAAATATTGTTACTTGCGAAGAGTGTTGCAAGTGATCTCCAGTACCACTCACCGCACTGATTCGATGCGGGCTAAACACAGGACTGCTGATTATCGTCACAGATTCTCCTGACGAATTAACGCCACGATTGTTCTCTTGCTTTTGATAGGGACTCGAGGTATAACGGTTATTATGATTGCGAATAGTTCCGTAATCGGAGTGCATACGCGAAAAATTTCTATCGTTGTTAGTTGAATTGATGTAGATGCTCGTTGTGTAGACTTGCTTTTTGTTCAAGTCCTATGCAGCACAGATAATATTATAAATGATTCCATACAGCGGCGAAAAGATTCAAATAGAAATAAATCATTTGAAGGAAAAAATAAAAGAAATTAAATTCTATAAAATAGAAAAAACATAATAAACTCAGGAAGACCGAGAAGAGAATGCAAAATTTATAAAAACCAAACTATTAAAAACTTTAAATCGGGTAACACAAACAATCAACCGATAATAAGAGTACAATTTTATAGTAACATATATGAGTGTCTAGTCTTCGAGCCAGATCATTATGGAATCTCTATGAGATATACACTGAACTTCAACAAAGTGGCAGAAATCCTGATTACTATGGTAGACTGGTAACAATCCAAAAGTTGAATAATCAAAATGAAGCTCTAAGGCATGAAAGCGAAGTATCGAAGTCAGACACAGCCCAGACAGCATACACTGCCTTCCATAACATATTTATTAACGTAGTAAACGAGATTATAGCAGTATGCCATATAAAACCATACAAGAAAAAATTCGGGCCATGGTATAATCAAGAACTAAGACAGCTTATAAACTACATAGACAATTTAAAAATCATAAACAAATGTATCACGAATGACGAAATAAAAATTAAAGTAAAACAAGCGCAACTCAGATACAAGCAGAACATACATGGTGCAAAGAAACTACATGCGTATATGAAAATTAGAACCGTCCATAACAAGCCATCTGTGGAAAATGATTAGATGTCAATCAAGCAAGAGAAACACAATAAATATAGATGTGGAGAAACTTCAGAAATACTTTGTATCTAAAGTTATACTTTGAAATACTTTGTGTTCATTCAATAAATATTGATTACACTCGTTATAGTTAATATACATACAGCCAAACGTCTGAAACAATACACAATCCATCTAGAGACACAATACATAAATATTAAGTCAGATATGTGCATATAAATATCCGTTAGACCTATCAACAATTCACTGATTCTATGTGATTATTATTGTTTCAATGTGCTATAATTGGTGCATTTAAAAATCACAGCCTCATTTTGAGAAGCTCATTGCATTTGAGTTCAAAAATTCCTCCACTGTATAATATTTGACCTCCATCAGAATTATTTTATAAACTGCCCTTTTGAAAGCTTTGTTTTGTAGTTCTCTAATTTACATCTTTAATTTATTAAAAAATCTAATGCACATGAACAGGACAACTGACTATAATCCGTATCACAGGAGGTGTAATATTAGTTTTATAGCGAGTAGAGTATTCATGGTTTATGGTTGTAGTTAATAAATATTTCAGGATATGAATATAAACCAATGTTTCATATATATATATACAGAGAGGGCAGTGTCGCTCTGCAATTTGCTCTATAAGTAGTCCTGCGACAATTCTAATTCCACGCCTTTGGAGTCAAAAAATTCTTTAACAATGACTTGATCTTCCCCATATGATAATCGTGTATTTGAGATGACTGTGGTATAGTGCGTAATAGGTCATTTTAAGTATTGGTTTAGTTACCGTTACCACTTGCTTACATAGAGCAAAGATATTTCTCCTAAATTTTATCGCGAGATTTTCACAGTGAATATTCCACAACAACTTATTGTCTATCAATAAACGCAAAAATTTCACCGATTCTGTAGATTCCGGAAGTTTTAAAGAGAAAGCATCTCTTTGGTTTTAGATAGGATTTGAAGATAGACCTTGTACCGAATCAGTATGTTGCCTGTTGAACATGAAGAGTTGATTTATTTATTAACTCAATATATGTTTCTGCTGTGAAGAAAAAAAGTCGAGTCATCAGCGTATAGTTTCTTTTAAATCATCTAATTTAAAGATGTCATTTATAAATATAAGAAATAGAACTGGTCCTAATATGGAACCTTGTGGGACCCCAATCTTTATTTCTATCGGATTAAACTTTTCCAGTTTATATCAACTGTTTGCAATCTATTGATTAGATACGATTTAATAATTTTAATTAACTTTTCATCAAAGTGATATAGTCTCAATCAAGATTTCATGAGGTACACAATCGAATGCCTTTGTAAGATCACAAAACACTGTTCCTCATTATAAAATTCATTTATTTCCAAGTGATGGACGAGTGTTTTAGTACGTCTGGAAATATGCTGCCTCTTAAACATAGGTTTATACATTTTGTTAATAGGACAAGTATTATGTTCATAGTTTTATAATGATTTTAATATGAATTTCGTATGTCTTTTCTATCCGGAACGGATATGAGAGGTCATATGAAATGTCCTTTATTATGTCGCAGTTTATAGATTCCTTGTGAATAACTGAATACGGAACGTCATGGAAAAAAATATTTAGCTCCTCCGCAGTGAATGGTATAGATGTTTTATTTTTACATCCATTTAAGCCGAGTTTATGATATGCCACGTGGCTTGAACTTTATTTGACGTGCTTCGTATAAATCATTGTTTCCCTCCATTTAGGCTCTTCTTACGTCCTTAGTATATTCTCTTCTCAGCTCCGAAATCATATTTTTAATCTTTATGTTTAAAAAAACCATGAAAATTTCTTAAGCCCGCTAAAGTAGAAAAAATTTATAACGTCATTTATAACCTAAAAGATGCAAGTTCATCAGGATATGACAAAATAACAAGAAGACATTTAAAAAATAAAGCAATTAATCTCGACACTAGTGATTAAATTTATTAAAATTAATTAGAGGAGAGCTGAAGTACTTTTAAATTATACGTGATAACAGCATATTCTAAAAATACACGAATAGCTAAATTCAAATCACAAGAAGATTTGACTTGCTATGCGAAATGATGCTAAAATAAATCATTATTATTGCCAAGTTGAAAGCTTGTCAAAGATAAATTATTCGAATTACACACTAAATAAATATTCTTACCTTAAAAAACATTAATTTACTGAAATAAATGTCGCACATAACAAATTCTCGCAACATTACGACGGTTGTCTTTTATATATCTGGATTTGGCAACCCTAAAGCTGACAATTTGACAACTGACATCATGTTTATAGTAACTTGAAAAATTCATCTCGGCCAAAAATGGAATTAGATCGTGAACACTGTTGTGCGATTATTTTTACAACTACCGACTTGGATTAAATCAACAACAGTGCATCGATGAACTTAATGCGACTTTTGGCGATGAAGGTTTATCGATGGTTTAGCTAATTTAATAGTGGCCCTAGTTCACTCTTGTCAATAAGTCGGAAGACATGCTTCAAAACATGTTGACAGGTCGTGGAACTACGCGTATGAATCCAATGGTAGTCGACTGTATGGGGTTTTCAAGACGAGCCAAATCCAACAAAAGTTGTTCGAAGTACATGGTTGCCTGTTTTTACGAGAAAATTGGACATGTCGTAGCGATCCTATTAATGCAACGTAGAACGGTCAATTCTGAATGGTATACAACTATTTGTTTGCTACAAGTCTTCGGCGAAACCACGATAACGCCAACGCGAACTGACACACATCGGCTTGGCTCAAATAAGTGACTTTTTCAGCATTCAAAACATCGATTTAATGGGCAATCTGCCATTTAGTTCTGATTTGGCACCCAATGACTACTAATTATTCCCGCACATCAAAAATAAATTGCGAGGTAAACGTTTTTCGGCATCTGTGGATGCGGTTGATGCGATCAAAACGCTTGTTTCGGAGGTATCTCATTCGAAGTGGAAAAAATGCTTCGAAAATTCGTTTAATTGAATTAGTGTATTGATCTATAAAGGTAACCCTAGTTTAATCAGGAACTTAGTACATTTCGATACAATTAAAACACGTGGATTTACGATTAAAACGGCAACTGTAATAAAAAGTTGACTGTAATTTTAAGTCTCCATGTCTCTAAAAGATGGCACCAAAATCACAAATTCCATAAAATGTATACTTAGAAAACTTCCGTATTAATGTAAAGATATGTAATCCACTAAGTTCATTTTCAAAACATTTAATTTAAAAGGTAAAAATTTGTACGTCTGAAGATGGACCGAAAGGATTGAAATTAATAATTTAACAATTGTAGCAATTGTTATCAATCCTACACGTGGCAAATAACGAAATTAATATTCTTCCTATTGATCATAATTAATAATTTTTATTCTTTTGCTAAGCACTTCTCTACACGAGAAACACTGCACTACACGAATGATACGAAAAATTTCCTCATAATATTTAAAAAAATACATACGTAAAATAAGCTCATGCAAAAAAACCGATTACATGAGCCGACAAATCCTTTAAGCTGATGAGATTTTTCAAATAAATTACCATTATTAATTTTTAACGAATGAAAAGGCCCCAATACGTTTCATTTTAAATAATCGACGCGAGTGAATCAAGTGAATAAAAATCCAGAACGCTTTTGAGGTTGTGTAGCAGCGATAAAATTGAATTTTCGTTTGCAAAAAATGCAAAATAAACAGTATCAAACGAAATAGCAGAGAGATAAAAAGTAACCAGAACAAAATCCATTGAAAAGTCAAATTCACGCTCACGTACCAATAGCCAGACTTTTTTCTAACCATTTACTGTATATTTTTAATTACAAATTTAATTTGATAACTAATATTTTAAACTCCAATTAAACGAGACAAATCTATAATATTGTTAGGCTAATGTTTAGGCTTCATCTAGTGAGCCTTTGAATCTGCCCAGTCAGCTGAGGTACAATTTTAATTTAAAAAAATGTAACAAATTTTATATAAAAAACACGTGTTAGTAAAAAATCTAACATGATACGAAGCGCTCCGCTTCGCCATTATTGTGCACTCTTCAGTCATGTCTGGCAAGATTTTACTATATCTGTCTTTGACGAATAA
>WYDF02312338.1:0-14897 GCA_009867245.2 Adranes taylori
ATAAATTACAATTCTGTACTAATACATATTATAATATGAATGTATAGTTATATAATTATAATCTATTGTTTAGTTTAGACGGTCAAATTTATTAATCTCAACTAACAGGGTTATGACACTCTACCATTATTATAATACCTTTAATAATTAAATAATAAATGAGGTTTTTTGCATTTCTGTTTTGTTAACTTTAATTTTATTACATATATGTATAGCCTGGTTTTTAACAAATAATGCTACTAATTTTTAAATATATATTCCAAATATTTCTCAATAGCATTTGTTTTAAAAATCACAAATTGATTTAAGTATAGTCCATTTCTTTAGAATAATCACATTGGGGGTGGTGTAATATTGTTTGTGGCTTGTTACTATCTTGTTCTAAGTACTAACCTTAAAAGATAATTTCTGCTGTAAAGAGTAAATATAACTGTATATACATGGCCATAGAACGAAATTATTGGCTGTTAACGAAAATATTGGGTATGTAATAAAGTTTATTGCACTGGACACTATTGTCACTACATTACTTAACCAATACGACTTTTTCGAAAAGCATGTCAAAAAGAGGGATGGTCATGCATAAATTAAAAATGTGATTATCCTCAAGAAATAAGGTATAATTATAAAGTATTTTTGTACACAATAATGAAAGAAAATTAGTATCACTATCTCACAGGCTATACTATAAATAAAATGTGTTATTCAGGTTTCTTCTAGAATTATGTACGGCGCTGTAATGTAATAGTTGCCTGTAAGTGCAATTAATTTTACATCATATGTGATTATATTATTTGTATATATTATACAACTCGAAATTGAAAATCTTTGTACATAATTCTTAACAAATCTGTGAAACTCTACTATAGAAACTATATTAATATGTAGGATGTTTGAATGTAAATTAAATATTAAAATACAATATTTTAATATTAAGGATAATAATAATAGGGTTTTTTTTTCTGTCCCCGCCTAGCAATGAATGTTGTCGATATACTTTTACTTTAAAAATCGATCTAAGTCGTAAGCAAAATAAGAGCAAGTCACAATATAGAATATTTCTTTAATGCAAAGTACTAAGGGTTAAGATCAGATTTGACAATTTTGGCTTTTAGCGCAATTAAGTCAATGTCGTTTTCGGAATATACATCAATTAATGCATTAAACCAGGACTTCCCAACCAGTGGGGCACGTCTGCGTTAGGAGGCATCATGAGGTTGTAGGGGAATGGTAGCAAAGAATTTGCATTTTCGATAGAAAAATCCATTTAATGACGTAAATCCCACTTACTAATTCATTTCATTACTTCGCTCATTAATTCAGTCACTATTCACCCTTTCGATTTTTATTCCCGGTATGTCCAGGCAGGACACAGCTTCCACCGCCCCATCCACGGTTTGCCTTCGCCCGCAACGTACCTACGATCGTTCGGATCGAGTTATGGACCGAAAATAGCTTTAGCATATTGTACGTAAAAATCATAAAAACTGACCATGTTTACTTATATCCCACAAAGTATGGAGTATGGAATAAATTAATGACATTGAAAATAACTCGCAGTGCGGTCAAGAAGATTCAGGTTTCATTTAGGCATTATTTAGAAATTTTGTCTATTTCTAGAAAACGGAAAAGTGAAACAAAACGTTGATATATAAAACGAAAACTTGATTAAACTGTGCTCGTTTAAGTACCCGAAAATAAGTAACAAAAAATTCTAAACATAACCAAAAAACAAACCTTAATTATCAAAATTAGACCCAGAAAATTTCATCATTTTATTGGAAGCAAAATATGCGCATGTCATTCTGGATGATGAAAGCTGCATTCAGAACACTTATTTCACAGCACACGACATTCACTTCACTGTGGAGAAGTCATTTCACAGACGGACACATCAATTAGGTAGTTCTTAGTTTTTTATGGTATCATCAAAAAATATGACTACTATAAATCAACGTGTAAGGAAAAAAAAATCTTTGTAAAAACACAAATATTTATTACAAAATAATTAAAATGTTCATTAATGCGATTTTTTAACTACAATAGTGTAAAATATATTTATAAAAATTAGAAGTCGAACAACTATTTCTTTTATAAGTATGCTTGGCCAATTTTCAGAAAAATATACAAATAGAAAATATTATTTCAAATATAGGCTCTTCCATAAGTTTCCCATACATTTTATTTTATAAAGGATGTAAGTTTAATGAGTTTATCGTGACTCATGCTGAACCACTACACCAAAGAAGACTTCAAATTAGAATATTAAATTTTATATAGACAAGTAAAGCCATGTTGGTTGTATCCTGAAAGATGACATTACTTATCTATATAGAATTTAATACTGTACTTTCAAAAGTCTTCTTTGATGTAGCGGTTCAGCACGCCTGACCAGAAAATGAGAGGACTGGGTTCGATCCCCAGATGAAGACATTTTTACTTAGAAAAATGTTCTAAAACATTAATTTCATTAATGGCCATTAACTTAATTGTATAAGGATGCAAACATTTCAACCTTAGATCTGGTTTCTCATTGAAGCAATCTTTTACGTTAATTAATCGCTAAAATTTACGTTATTGGAGTAATTAATGCTAATCCACATTGAGGAAAAAGCAAGGTGTCGGTATATTGAGGTGTGTGCCGAAATCTTAGGTGACAGAATTATTGAATCATTTTTCGTTGATGGAAATATTGGCGAAAAATATCATGATGTGAACCATTCTTTTGTAATTGAACTTGTCAGGACAAAAGTATTAACGTTGAGCATGTGTTTTTACATATATGATTTGGGAAAAAGAAGCACTGGAGGTGGCGGCACAAGGTATCGATGTAGACACTCAATACCGATAAAGTTGAGAGTCAACACGAATATATTCAACACATAATAATGTTTGTGTCAGAGGGAAAATTGCATTTAACCTTTGTTTTGTTTTTTCACGCTTAATCTCTAAACTGATCTAGACAGTTAAAAAAAACGGTTTACTACATGTAGGTGATAAACAAGGGTAAGACTGATCGTAAAGTCATCTTATACTACTCCACAAACTGAACTGGTGCTCGAAGAGTACATAAAAACTGATCAGAGAAGATCACATAATTTGCCAGATGAAAAAACATACAGAGCTACCCTAATAGCTGAAAAAACACGACTTCTACGAAACATTGTGACATGCGTCAGGTTATACAGGGTGTACACTTTCTAATTGAGTATTGCTATCTCCTAAAGTAGAATAGATGGAGAAAAATGTAGATAACGAAAAAAAGGCAACATCTAAGTTTATCATAAACACTTATGTAATACAATGTTTCGTAACTGCGTACACATCATTTTTTTTTAATACGGACCTGGATTTTTTTTCCGTCAAATCGTTTCAAAATTGTATTTTAAATACAATCCTGTATGATTAAAAATAATTTGTTACAGTTTTTGTTTATTTCAACTTGGTTCCTATTTTAAAAGCCGGTCCGATTCTGATTCGTTGCACTCAGCTATATTTACTGGATGAAAATAAAACGCAAAACATTTTAATCAAAAAGGACAGGTAAAAGAATAATGTGTTTTAATTAACTTTAAAAACTGGTAGAACCAGGTTCCCAAATACTAGGTAGATCATCTTGATTAACAGTTTTTGGGTTTTTTCATTTGCTAAACGAAATATATAGTAACTGGAACTAAGAAGCTTTAAAAATAAGAACCACGTTGAAATCAACAAAACATGTTACAAATGATTTTAATCATACAGGGTTGTATTTAGAACAATTTCGAAACGATTCAGTAAAAAATGAACCAGGACCGTATTTAACAAAAATATGTAAACGCTGTATTACATAACTGTTTACAGCAAACTTAAGTATGTTACTTATGTAACAAAAAACTATCGTAAATATTTTAAACACGGCTCTGAAAATTTAAATGCTAATGTTTGGTATTTGCTTGTTTTTTAATTATCTATATTCTTCCCAATGAAACGTTTCTCTATCTTTTCTACTTTAGGAGATAGCAATACTGTCTCAATTAGAAAGTGACTTGTATAGACCAACAATAAGTTACAGGTTAAGTAGGCCAAGAATAATAATCAAGAGGATAGAAAGGACAAAAGAATCCTCCCGAACCTTCCCGTAGAATCAAGTGTCTCAAAGGAAGTGATTTTAGGGGGGCAGTATCTTCATCTGGAGTATGACAAACAGCTCCTCATGCATTAAATATGTATTGAATTAATAACTGAGTATGAAAGTCGGCGCAAATGTATTCCCAAACCTCAAAATAAAAGTCTACAGTCTTTGTATTCAGAGTACGCCAGTACTTGTCAGGGATCAATCCTTGGCCTCGTGCTTTTTGTAACAGATATGAATGACACCAAAAGAAGGTATCATCCGATACTATATGCAATGATAACACGTTAACGAGCAGTAGAAAAACCATCTCTTATTTCGTAAATCACGATTTTATTAAGTTAACAGGAATACCTAGAATGTAAGAGGAATACATTTTTACCAGCTTTCTGATTAGAATGCTACATGATGTCGATAGCTTTGGTGAAGTCGCACATAAGAGATGGTAAGAATGTAGAAATATTATATACATAAAATCTGAGGTTTTCTTAAATATATTTTTCTTTTGTATGGAAACCTGTGGGATACCTATACAAATTTTTATTAATTTATTTCGTTTTCGAAATATAAAATATACTTAAAGAGTACAATATTATATTCGAATTAAAAAATGAAGGATTTTGTTATAAACTATGGTCATAGAACTAGTTTTCATAGAATTGGCTCTTATAATGTATTAACTAATAACTTACCCTTCGAAATTCGTACATAGAAATTACAAATAAAATAAACGGTCTCGTCAAAATTCTTGAATTTGTTTTGTTTTGTTAAATTAGAAAAAATATCAAATTTTGATATAAATATTTCTCGATTGATTTTAAATTGTACTCTTTATTTCATAATCGTCAAATACATATATTATAAAATAGTTAAATTAAGTTCGGTATATTTATAAGTAAATATTTTTAAATTAAGTAAAAGAAAATTTTAATACTATACCGCAAGTAGTAAATTGTCCGAATAAAAACATATCTTAGATCTGAATTTCGAAAACAAAAATTATTTATGAAATTCTTCGATACAAAGTTTGCAACTCCAAGACCCTTCGGGCGGAGTCGTTAAAGGTGGTGATAAACAATACATGTGATATCCGCGGTCACAATCATCGCAAAATAATAATTGATCCTGAAAAAAATGAAAAAATAAAAATGTGATACCCAGTTCAATTCTATGAACTAGTACTAAAAGTTGCCATGTGAACATGTGTTAAGACGATTATAAAAAGAAAGATGATTATACGAGCAACGTAGAAAACATATTTTCCTTAACAAAAAATGTTAAGATAAAAGATTACAAAAGGGGGAAAGTTGTTAATCAATCAGTTTATCGTACTCCAGAAAACTATTGATAAAGCTTTATCCTCCATAAAGCAGATTTCCTGTGATAAAGCATGGAGGAGTTTCTGTCATTATAAGCAATTTGAAGTATGTAATTTGAAACTGTCATAGGGACAAACTTAGGGATGTTGGAATGGGAACATCAATGTCTACATGATAAAAAATTTACCCAAACACAGTAGTTATAATTAAAAAACCTATACCAACAGTACTAGAGGATCTGTTCAGAAATGTGGAAAAAGAGACAGAAAAGCAACCAGTGTTTTGTATAAGTTTTGCTTGTGGCGTCGTCAATAAAATGTAGATTCTCAAACTAAACGTTAACGTTTATTTCAGGTGATCTAAACATTTAGATGACCTAAGGGTTTTATCCACAGTTCATTATTATATGTACTTGACAAGTCAGAACAAAGTGAGCCAATATTTTCGTAGCATCTTCACATCAATCAACAACATTGCTCAAGAAAATGTCAGTGCTGTGAGACAGAGTCCAATGGCATTTTGAACATAGCGCACTTACTCAAAATCTCGTGAGATGGAGAATCACATAATTATTATGATACTGAGAGATTCTGCAAATAAACATTAATCTAAGAAAGCTAATCTTTCTAGATATTAATAACCCATTAATGTCTAGTGTATGATTTATCATACATAGTTGTTCTTATTATGAAGAAGATGAGTCAAAGGTAAGATTATGTACTTTACTTTCTTGTTGTATACATAATATGGACATTTCATTCATATTTTACGATTAAATATACTTGATTACAATAATTTATGGAGTCCAAAGACCTTGGTTTTCTTTATGTTTGTATTTGAAGAAGTAAAAGTGTAGCGTATGAAATTTCATACGGTAGGCATTTAGAACTGTTTTAGCTTGCTTTAAATTTTTCAGTAAATGGTTTTATGATCCAGAGAACCTTTGAAAACATTTGGAGTCCAAAATGTCTTTCATTATCCGAAATGAGTTCGGATAATGAGGAATATGCAAAAATTAAAGTCACATCATTTTGATATGATATTATTACCACCTGAGAACGGTCAAGACAGTGATGCAGACGATGCACCAAGTCATAATGAAAGAATTTCTACTTTTCAAGATATTGGTAAGGGAGTTTTAAAGCAGTCTATAGAGATAATACGTGTGAATAATCTAGAAAAATATTTAAATAGAAATAATAATTCGATTTCGAAAAAAAAAAACACAACTAAGAAAAGAAATTGGCTAGAAAGTTGGATTACTGAAAAAGACCAGAAATTAAAAAGACATCAGAACCACAAATAACTAGACGAAAATCTAGAACATATAGTCGTATTCAAAATGGTTTTTTTTTTCGCAGGAATTTATAGAATAGTTTGCAATGCCCTCAAAAATATGCGTACATGAATTTACAGTATCTCACACTGAAGTGTAACTGATTATTATCGGGTTACTGTAAAGTTCCATTTAGAAGAATGTACTAGGAAACAAAAACTGATTAACGACAATTTTGCTCTAGATTCTAGTAATAAAATTTATAAAGTCTAACCTTTGGTAGATCGCATCAACAGATAGCATTCTGAAGAATTAGCTGTGCCTTTTGGAAGCTCTTTTTCATTAGATGAGGCCATGGAGCCATATTTTGGACATCTTTATATGAAACAATGTATTAGGTAAACCTATTCGCTATGCTTTCAAATTATGGAGCCTAATATCTTAAGAAGAATATATTTTAAAATTTAAATCCTATTGCGGCACCGGAGATAAAATTAAAGGGAAAAGTTTACGTTCAAGTGTAACTAAAACTAGACTTTGATAACTTTTTTAATTCTTTATCACTATTGAAACTATCAAAATTTTGGAATATAAACATTATAGGTACCATACGAACGGATCGTGTAGAGAAAAGTCCATTGAAGGATATGATATAGAAACAGCAAGGTGCAATGCATGTTTTAATTGATGTCATCAGTGGTATAACACTAAATAGATGGAATGATAAAAGCCAGGTCACTATTGGGACGAATACTGACGATAACAACATTAATTTATTAAAGAGATTTTGCAAGCGATGGTTCAAACATCAAAGAGGGCACATTGAAGTTGACCAACCAACTATTATAAATTTATATAAGCAAGGAATGGAAAGTGTAGCTCGTTTTGATAAAATGAGAGGTCTGTACACAATACACATTAGATCTGGAAAAAGTGGCAGTGGCGCTTAGTTCGATGTTGTTTGAATGAGGCAATGGTAAACATGTGGATTCGTTATCGTTTTCTTAATCCTAAATGTAGCTTTTTAGAATTTATAAGACGAATAGTGCTTTCAATTCTGACTTCACCAGAATATCTTAGCGGCCCTAAAACTAAAAAGAAGCAAACATGTCTAAAGAAGTAAGATACGACAAAACTGATCGACAAACAAGTTACACAACGTCGCTGTGCTTATTGCGGTAAATGGACAACATTTTTATGCGTTAAATGCAACACCGATTTAATTGTAACTTAACTGTTTTTAACTGATTTAACTGTTTTTATAAAATTTATAATGAAATAATACATCTTTTATTTACAAGAACTCACCAGTTCCTACCGTATGATAAATCATATATTGAAAAAAGAAGGTATGGTTTGTGGAAAAAATTCAAAATAATATAAATCCTTTTTAATACTCTATCAGATGCTAATTTTATAATTTCAACGATTTTTTAAAAAATTACTCCGGCCTTAAATTGGTTACAGGTCCGTAACATAGCATTTTACGTAAAATGTCTAAAATTGCGCAGATATAAATTTCCATCAAACCTAACAATAATTAGGTTTTAAATAATTTATTACATTAACAAGAACAATTGCGTAATTGTTGGTTCAACAGTCGCTAGAAGTTAGTTCAGAGTAGTCTGTTGAATGCAATATTTTTCAATATTATTGCTGAGCTGGAAATTAACAGTTTATCAATTTCAATGGTCAAGAATTTATTTCCTGGAAGTACCTATCTATGCAATTAAACATTAATCAGTAAAAACAATTAACTGAAAGACCCTACTTGTGGAAGTTTTAAATTCAATTGAAAGTAGGTTAATCGGTCGTTTCACAAAATACTTACGTCGTTATCAGATGTTCCGCAAACTGAGCAGCATTTACATTCAATACACTGCCATTGATATTTCTTCACAGAGACGTTCATATTTGTTGTAAACTGGAGACAAGATGGATGACCTATAAAACATAGAATATATGTTAAACAAATAAAACAAGATTTATTAATCAAGTAATACATAAAAGCATCTTGCTCTCACAACACATTACGGTAATAATCTTTTCTTAAAAGTTGAACAAAAACACGCAATATATAATCATATGCATTAAATAATTTCCACTGATTTCTCTAAGGTTTTTACCTGTTTATATTCTGTAAATAGGATCGTAATATTTCAAAAATAGTTTAACAGAACTTTTTATTTTGTCATTAGTGAAAAAACCAACGACTAAACATACCGCATCCCTCGGCTTGTTTAAACTAATTCTAAAATTTTCTATATAATGTACACAGCGCATTATTACGAATTAGATTAAACAAGCGGAGTGGGCCATATGTTGAGTCGTTAGTTTTCATTAACTGTTGACAATGATGCTAGCGTAAGCAGTGAGTACTGATGAAGGTTTCCATCGATGCCACAAATGGATCCATCTACCTTGATCCGCTTTATTAAGCTTGAATTGGATGTTTTATATAGTCAATGTGCAGTTTTCAAAATGACTTATCTAATTACTAAATAATAGGTATTTACTGTATTAAAGTTAATACCATCATACATTACCATACATATTTCTATTTAATGATGGTTTAGTAAAATATATAAAAAAAATACAGAGAACTTGTTTTTGTATAATCATAGAGGTTTAGATTATTTTTTCTCAAAAAAGCATAATACGGAGATTACTGTCTTTGATTCTAGTACTCGTATTTCCAATTATTGTAATTAATATCAAAATTACATCAACTCGAACAATAATTAAATGTATTACTTAATTGAGAGAATTTGTGCGTTAATATAGGAAAGGTAATAAAAGTGCCAAAGAACAGCGACTTTCCAAGTTATGTAAATTTTTTCCATTTATAATTCAATGCATCAAAATCGCTATAAGAAAATCTAAAATTATCTACATTTGTATAATAAATATTTAATGCATCAAAACATAGAACAGAAAACTTTACATAATAAATCAAGTGCACTAGACTTTGGCACTTAATAAATGAACAAGTTTTTCTATTGGTAAGAGTAAATTTATTTCAATATACATAAGCTTGGAAAATTACTGTTCTGAAATTTATAAACAATTTTACAACTATTTTACAACTGCGCATGCCTTCTGTATAAAAAAACTTCAGAGTCGAAAATTCAAGCAACACTGAGATTATATTACATTTTCAATAGATTACTTATGAATCAATTACGTATGAAAACAATACAAGATTCACGGATATCATGAATGGCGTCGAAGTTGCTTGAATGAACGACAACTATTGAATGAAGATTTTTTTTCAATGTAAGTTAAATGGTAAGAATGTCCAAATTTGAATTCATCCTATAATATTAATAAAAAAAGCTTTGATGCTACAACCTGCCAATTCCATTTTAGCTGCTTCGACATATTTAATTGATTAAATAAAATAAATAATTTAAATCAATCATGTCAATTCAAGACCTACTATTTTTGTAGGCTAATCCAATATAACAAAAATGACAAGAAGTGTATTGCCTTTATTTTTTTTGTCAATGACACCTATGTATCTACAAAATTGAAGTTTCTGATTTGATATTGTGGGCCACACAGTCTTTTGTATTTGATCTGGAGTAACCTTTCAGCTTGACATGCTTGAGTTAAATGGTCAATTGAATTCACTACGAATTCACTCTTTTTTGTTTTTAATTTACTGAGCCTGGTACAAAAAAAAGCATACAATAGGTACAATTTTGGACTTGATCGGCTGTTGCACCAAATTGTTTAATTATGCTTCGAACAAACAAAATCATTACAATATTGTGAAAAGTTGCTAAAAATAAATTGAAATATCGGAGAGATTTGCACCTAGTATAACAATATTTGTATACTTTTTTACAATAATTGTTTTTTATATTTTTCTACTTACATGCGCAAAATAAAATTAAATACAAAATAGTTTCTATAAAACTGAAAACAAATATAATAATTAAATGCCCCTTTAAAATTGAAGATTAAAAAAATTGACTAATCTTTTAAATTAAAGACAAATTGTAAAATAAATAAGAAATTTCAAAATCTACAATTTGATATTATTAAACAGATTAATCTCCTTTATTGTGATGCAATACGACACAAGTTCAGTTTTATAGTCTCAGTTGCAGAATATAATACAGGAGTTACGAGTGATTACTTTATACGGTTATATGAATACATTCTAATTAATAAATACAAACAATGTATACTAGCGTTTAGAACAGTGTTTCTCAACCCTAGTGTGTCGCGAAAGGTTGCCAAATGTGCCGCAAGATTTTGGAAAAATATTTAAGATTGCTAGGGTTCTTGAGCTCTGAAATTATTATAAAACTTTAAACCAAACTAATACAAAATGTTCTTATATGATAAATCAACAAGAAAAACTTTAACAACCGAGCCACACGCCAACGTTAATGAAGTTCGTTTAGTAATTAGTTTGTCATCTTAAAACAGTTTTCTCATATAAAAAATGACGTACCGAAAATGTAATTTAACTCTATAAACGTAATTTAACTCCATATATGGTATCAACGTTTTTATGTTTTCAGTGAGGTTTAATAAATAATTTGCAAGAAATTTTATGTAAACGTAAGCTACCATATGACAATTAGTAAAATTTAGTGATGATTTTAGTGAAATTTTAGTATTTTTATATAATAATTCTAGTATTTTATTAAAAACGTTAATACCATAGATTTTTATGTTTTCATATATGATGATATTTAGTGACGTTTAATAAATAATTTACAAGAAATTTTATATTTTTCTTTATAATAAACTTTTCATCGGCGGCCACCTTATACGTTATAAGCATAACAAAAGATTGACATCTTTCATCTCTATATTTAGTTATTTTAAAATAACTAAATACAAAGATGGCTGTGCAGAACATCAGATTTTTGGTTCAATTGATGGCAGTTTTTGAATGCGGCGTCAGCGATTTGTTTATATATGTCTATGGTTGCGACGCATGGTGACTAAGTTCATAATAAAATTGTATACTTTTGATACTTCTTAAGAAATATACTTTTCAATTTAGCACAATCAAATACAAGGAAGCATACATTGAATATGGGTTCGTAGGAAAAGGATCTGAAGATTCTCAAGTTCCCTTTCGTTTGCTTTGCAACTTAACCTTGTCGAACGAATCACTAGTCCGAAACAAACTAAAGTAACATTTAGAGAAAAATCATGCAGTGCAGAAAGACAAACCATTAGAATACGTCGAAAGCTTGCAGTTGAGAAAAAAAAAACAATCCGAAAAGCTTGTTAGTTTCACGAAACTTCCTCAAATAAGACTGATTGCTAGTTACAACGTTGCTCAGTTATTAGCAAAGCGCGAAAAAGCTCATACCGAACGTTTGTGAACGAATTCTTATTCTGCAGAAGTTTGACTGGCACTACAAAAGGTGAAGACGTTTACAAGATCGTTAACGAGAATGTTTTGCTTTTCAATTTGAATTTGGAAAACTGCGTTCGCATTTGCACCGAATTAATTTCCTTCAATGCAAGGAAAAAACAAAGGTTTTGTAACTCTTGCGCATCAACAAAATTCTAATATCGTCCACTCCATGATTCATAGAGAAAGTCTCACATTGAAATCAGTACCGAAAGATTTACATTCTATCATGATTGTGTTCAAGTACTGAACTTCAAGTCTAGACGAAGTCATTTAATGAGTTCTTGTGGAAAAGCAAAATATCGAAAGGAATATTCGACTCCTTTCCAACTCTCAAGATAAGAAGAAAAGTGGCAATGAAATTTGCACACGCTCAGTGAACTTCAATCGCCTCCAACATTATTTTCCAACACTTAACCTTAACCGAACAGGAGGAGCACGAACATCACTTTGGAAGAATTCTAGCTTGCAGTTATGAAAGTTTATCCTTTAATCGATTTGAAAGTAGTTAAAACTGTGTTGCCATTTTCATCTTCTTGGTTCTGTGAATCGGGCTTTTCGGCATTAACTGAAATAAAGTCCAAGAAGCAAGAAAGGTTTCTCACAATTGATGATGAGTTGCGAGTTTGCTTGTCAACTTTGGAGCACCTTTGGATGGAATTCCATCAACTTTGGATGGAATATGATTTATTTCCTTAAGTAGGCAAATCCATCACACTCAAGTAATATGTACAAAATTGAATCTTTTAATTAAAATAAGTTAAAAAGATTTTGATGTGTCGCGGAAGTTCTCGGATATTTTTAGTGTGTCGTTACCTAAAAAAGGTTGAGAAACACTGTTTTAGGAAACAAAACCGGTATCATCGGAATTTTCAGATTTAAAGATAAGATTAAAAGTGTGATGTACACTGTTTTAAAAAACAAAACTCCGGTATCATCGAAATTTTCAGATTTAATGATATGATTAAAAGTGTGATGTAAAAATAAAGTTCTCATTTTATATATTTTTCTGATAAGTGGGTTTTAGACAGTCGATCTAAAAATTATTTTTTCTAATTTATTTTTATACCATATTTAAACATTATATTGAAAATGTTAATAACAAATAATTTTCTTAAGAATTTCAACTAATGCCTAAGATTATAAAATCATGAATATTGCATTTATAAAAAAAGACTTTCCGTAGAAAGTTAATCACTTTTTAATCTGCTTACTTATATTAATAACAAATATTTAAAATTCAACAAATTATAAATTTATATTTATATAAATATATGATAACAAATTATAGGTAACAAAAATGATTGATGTAATCAATACTTATAAATCTACAAAAGTAGCACAAATCAGTTAATTTTGTACTATATTCTCTAATATATGTACGAAACAAACATATTTTCATCGAAAATTGTTTGGCAGTTTTATATTTACAATTGGTCCACTTTCAGTAATAATTTATTAGTGGTAATCTATGAACACTACCGATCTATTCAGTGATATATTTACGATTCTCCTACCAATGAAATAAGAGATAAATACACAAACAATTCTTTCGTGTCATACAAAGTTTTATCAATACAATAGCGGATCCAGAAAATATGGCATGGGGTGGCCATTTGATTTGAAAATAAACATGATACCTTAAAAAGTCGGTGTTTTTAAAATGATATAAAAAAGTAAATGCGGTAGTATGTATTATGTAAAAAATAATAAACTAAACCATTAAAGAGCCCATTTCATAATATAATTTTGATAAAGTAGTGAAATGGAAAAAAATTATAAATTTAATAGAAATAAAAATGTCAAATCTCAAAAATCAAACAAAAAATCCCCCTGGATACGCCACTGTATCATTATATAGTACATTATACGTATGTATGATTAATGAAAAAATTTTATATTGAGTCGAAAATATAGTTTCATATCGTGTTTTTATTGGATCTTAACAATATATTATAAAATAACATATAAATCGATAATGTACAATATTATTCTGACATTCGGAAACATAGTTTCATGTCTTTGGTATATAATTAGTGTATTATACATCATTAGCACTTTATGAACATTCAAATAATTTAAATTCTTTTTATTTTAATTTAGCTAATTCTTAAAACTAAATACCTGTAATCAAATTCATGTTTAAAATACAATTTCCTAATATGTAATTAGAATTAGATATTTACTTAAACAGATTTTTTATTTTTATAAATCACTAAACTACAAATAATCAAACTTAAATCATATAATATATTCCAAAATACTTAATATTCTTGGTAGGTTCAAGTTAGTACATTTACGATTATTACTAGCTAAAGAGATATTTTTGCGTGGCAGTAAAGTTTGATGATCGTATTATTAAACCATTCCTTGCAATTAAGTCGCAGGCGCCAGCACTAACTGATAAAAATTTGAACAATCTACGTGTGCACTGAATGACCAACAAGAAAAGCAAAGCTTGGATTACTGGCACAATGTGTAAAACTTGGATTTAAAGTTGTTTTCCAACAGAACTAAAAACTGATTTTGAAATGATCTTTTATAAACAGTTCTAATACTTTACCACTCATCCAGAAACTCATCCATCCACCACTCATTCTAACGTGAGGCGAATTGTGCAGAAATTTTTCCATTACATTTTATTCGAATGATCAGTAATTTCCGAAATAAGACCATCTATGTTCAATCGCTTTCGTCAGAATGTGTATTAAATGTCTTTTTATAAAAGTTATAATAGTTGTTTAATTAAGCAAGCAATCATCGAAAATTGCGAATCATATATGAGAGACCACAAAGGTAGAA
>WYDF02312349.1:0-14897 GCA_009867245.2 Adranes taylori
GGGTCTTTTTTGCTTCCCTTCTTGAAGATTGGAATGGTTATGCTTTCTTTCCATTCGTTTGGTATTTTGTTGGATTCTATGAGTTTGTTAAAGAAAACGTGTAGCTCTTTGGATTTGGATTTTTGATCTTACAATGCCTAAATGATTATCATGTAATAAAGCTAAGACTTCGTTACGTAATTGTGGCGGACTAACAACTTTCGTTCCCCATAAAACAGTTAGATTCAACAGACAATTCTCTACGCTTAAGATAATATGGCTTTAATGACACATCATTAATTATATCTGGCCCTCTTATCGTTAAATTGATGGCTTTCGATATGACAATAACTTGCTTAGATGCTTGACTCACATCTTCAGTGGATTTTCATCTAAAGTACTAAATAAATTTATACACGGGACATCAGTAGAATCTTGTAAAGGTAGTCTAGATAAGGCAACAACATGCAGGAGACATGACAGATATTGCTCTATTTTGATTGAAAATAACTTCTAAAGGTTTGTGATCTGTTTGTAATATAAAATTTCGACCATAAACACACTTATGAAATTTCTTTCTAGCAAATACGCTTCACGTTCTATCTGAGAATAATTTTTCTCTGAAGCTGACAAGCTACTTGATACACACATGATTGGTCTATCAGAATTATTTATACGATGACTAAGGACTACACCTACTCCATAGAAACTTAAGTCACAAGTTACGACACTAGGTAATTTTGGGTCAAAATGTACCAAAACTTTGTGTTCTAACAGCAGTTGTTTAGTCTCTATAAAAGCATCATTGCATTCGTTTGACCAATGAAACAACATATTTTTTTCTAACAGTCTATATAGCGGCATTAAGCGAGTTGACAACATTGGAATAAATTTATTATAAAAATTTAATAACCCTACTGATATCGTACCTGACTGATATCTTTTGGAATTGGAGTGTTTAAAATTGCGCGAACCTTTTCTTGGTTTGGATAAATTCCCTTATCATCTATTGTATGACCTAAATACTCAACTTTTTCAGCAAGGAATTTACATTTATCTAAATTCAGTTTAACATTATGGGTACTAAGAACATCTAAAACTTGACAAACATTTTTATAACAATCAACTTTGTCATTTCCCATAACGAGAATATCATCCAAATAACAGCAGACATTTTTAATATTTGCCAAAATTTTGGAAATAGCTGGAGCACTAGTGAGACCGTAACTTAGACGTGTAAACTCTTCACTTGCTTGTGATGCAGATAGTTGTTGGAATGCACCTGGCAGATCTAGAATTGTAAAAACTTTTTCACCTACTAATTTAGAAAATATATCACTAGCAGTTGGAATGGGATGATTCTCGACTAAAGCATTATTCAATGTAACTTTTAAATCGACACAAATTCTAATCTTATCTGTATGTCTTTTTGATACAACAACAATAGGACTAGCCCAATTACTTTACGACACAGGTTTTAAATTATTATTATCTACTAATCTATCAATTTCAGACTTGAGTTTGGATTCTAAAGCGTAAGGTAGGGCATATGGCCTCATAGATATCGGACTTGAAACTTCCTTAACGCATAGCGTGACTTCATGACCTTTTATAGGTGTACAGTTGTCAGTAAATAAGTTTTTATACTTGGACTTAATATTACTGAAAAGTTCAGACTTACTAACATTAATATTTATATAACATACGTTTTCTACTTCAGAATTAGTACAAATATTTCTCCACTGTGGATATGTCATCTAACCAATCACGACCGACTAATGGACAGAACATATGTTTTGACTCTATAAGTAACAGTTTAACTTCATACTTCATCTCATTATTTGACTACTACTGGAAAATCACCTATAATATTTACAGACTTACCGGTAACAACATTTAACTGAGATTTTACAGGTGTTAATGGTTCGTTTCTAACTAACTTTTTTTTAAAATTGTTTGAATGACATTATTGATCTTAAAGTTCCAGTATCGACTTCCATATTTAACAACGTATTATTTACTAACATATTAATAATTTTTGGTTTATGATTTTTAGAAATACAATATAAATGACTGACTAATTCATCTATACTTGTATTTTCTGGACACACCTCTCTTTCTGTTGCAGTATAATGTAGATTTTTCTTCTTACATACTTGTGAAGTATGTCCTTTTTTTATGACAGACGAAGCATTCCCAATTTACAGCAGTGCACTGTCGGATTATGATGACAACCACAATCTATAACATGCATTTCTTTTTTGTATACTTTTTGACGCTAAGCCACATACAAATTGATCTTTTAATGCGTCTTCCAAAAATGTACAAAAATCGCAAAATTTTTCAAATTCTTTTAATTGTACTAAGAAACTGTTTATAGACTGACTTGATTCCTGTCTGTATTGGTAAAATTTGAATCTCTGCAATTGTTATTCGCTTAGGATTGAAATTATCCAATAATAGGGTCTTAAGCTCCTTATAAGACATAGTACTTGGTAACACGAGACAATAAATTCTTCAACAGTTCATATGTTTGTGCACAAACCAATGTAATGAACAACGGAACTTTTTTATCATCATTAACATTTCTACATAAGAAAAGTTGTTCCAACCTTTCTGTATAACTTGCAAAATCACCTGATTCTATATTAAAATTTTTAGGATAGTGAAGTTTCTCTACTCAATTGTTAGACTTGTGAGTTCTATCTCGTCGTCAGATTGTGATGTGTCCTTAGTAGAATATAATATACGACTTTTAAAAATAGTAACTGAATATTTATTACTTGAATATATATATATTAATACATGTTTTAAATATACATATCTATAATTCGAAAAGTAATTGACAACCAACAAAACATTCATAGTATATCTGTCACCTCTGTCATTGTCATGTGAACAGTAGATCTATAAATAATATATAGAAAATACAGTTATTTTTAGATTTGAAAAAATTAAAAACAAACTTTTGGTTTATACAAATAAAGAATTTATTAATGTAACAACTTGAAAAATTCTATATTCACGTTTCCGGCTTTTTTGCAAATGGATTAATTTTCTGTAGCCACGATGAAGTTTGACCAATCTCAATATCGCCTTCAATGCCGCTTGCTTCCGCTATCTGTGCTTCTTTTAATTTCTCAATTAATTCTAAACGAAATTTATGTTTTAAAGGAACAGGCTGATGTTGACTAGCAATTAAATCTTTATATTTCTTATGTGCATCTATTAGAGAATATCCATACCAATCGATTTCTTCCGGTGTATATGCACTCAAATATGCTTTGTATTTATTATAAATCTGTTGTTGTTTCTCCGGATTTTCTTTATATGTAGGGCATTGCTTTTGTAATTCTTGCAATATTCGTCGTTTTAAACCTAATGGTAGTAATGATTTTAGATCACAAGATGGTGTCTTAAGTAAATAATGATCTAAACCATAATTTGAGTTAATCAAACGAATTGCTCTGTCTGTTACGACAACAGCGATATATTTATCTAATATTTCACTGTAAATAACTGATCGTTGTAGATGGGATATCCAGAAATGAGGAACTTTTTTGACTTTCTCTTGTCTTTTCTGATAACCTTGTACAACAGCTGGAATTTAATAGAATGGATGTTTATTATTAGGTACTCAGATTATAAAGGAATTGTTTTATTACCTTCTCCACCCCACATTTGCTGATCATATTCAGTCGGAAATCTTAATGCTATTGGATGATTTTGTACGATTGAAACTTGATTAGTAATTTCATCACGTTTCCATTTGCCTTCTTCGGCAATATAATGTACCGCTGTCGGTTCAGCAAACTTCCATTCCCTATAGAACTTTTTATACGCTTCCGGTAGACAAGCACCGATGCCTTTATCTAATTCAGTATGTTTACGAAATAAACCTAATGTTTTTATAGCTTTTGAAGACATTATTTGTTTACAAATTTATATTAAACTTGTGAAAATAGGTTAAGTTCCTACAGTTGCCTACTACGTGAATATTATTTGACATTTTGTTGTCATTATATGACATTTATTATACTAATGTTCTAGTGAAAAGTGTTGAGATATTGTTTCTTGGAAAAAATATGGATTTATTATTATATAATGAAATACTTTTTTTATTAAATTTCCGAATATGTATTATAAATTTTTTATTAAAATTACTTTTGATATGGACATATTTATAAAAAAAATGTAATATATTTTTTATACGTAATTTTTTTAATACTAGCACTGCTTTCTCTAAAACAGGGTTCTCGAAAAGTTTCTAACTTTTCTATTTTCCTTTTAGTTTTTACTACTGTTAATAAATTGAATTGAACTCCATTAATTCTTATAATTCTTCGGATATAATTCTTGCAGTTATATAATTCTGATATTTGAAATCTATAGTAAAATCCACATTGAGATGGCAGTACATGGATATACGGAAACCGTTCCCGGTATTATTGATATTCTAAAATATGCTTATTTTCTAAAAGAAGCAGGGTCACCGTGGTTAACTTTAACTACGGTTGCGGCCATTTTCACGTCAATAACAACATATTGTTATATATCCAGGGCAAATACGTCTCTTTCTGTTTCTCTAACTGAATTTTGGAAATTGGTTCCAGAAGCAAAGTTTGTTCACTTTAACCAAGCATTGGTTCCAGATATAAAGTATGTTCACTTAAACGAAGCAGAATGTTGACTTATACTTTCAGTGTAATTTTCAATATAAATTAAAATAACTCATTCTACATAATGTCATGTCGATTGACACTAAATGTCCGCTGATTGTTATCGAATTATTGTGTGACAGACCTGAACGTGCTATTTACATTAAGTAAGTTTGGCAACATCATAGCAGTTCACCTGTATGTAAAGCATTGGCATATCTCTCCAACGCTGCAATCTCAATGTGGATGTTACTGTTGTAATGCAAATAATAATAACCCGAAAAATAAGAATGAAAATAGTAAAGATTGCATGCCTTACATAAACATTTTTGGATATTAACATATGTTAATTTTTATTAACTTTCAGTTATACTTCAATTTTTGATCATTGCAATTACGTTTATTATAGAAGAAAAATGTCAACTCGTGTTATATAAGATTCGAATATTTCAACTAAATGTAGAGTAAAAAGATTTGGATTTAAATGCTTAAGGTTTAATAATTTATTCACAATGTTCTTTATGAGCACAAAGTTGATTTAAACTTTTCTTTACTTTGGTCAATGAGAAAATTTTATATTTTTGTAGATTTTTTCGGATATAACTTTTAACCAGTTTGTTTTCGAACTAATTGAATTTAAACTTTAGGACAGAATATTGACCAAATTTTATCAGCTCTGCATTTGCCAGTATATGTGAATGCAACTAAATTAATAAAGAATAAGTAGTTACCTATTGAGTATAGATAAATCCTTGTCTGTTTGCTTTGATTGCCATTTGTATCTTTGAATTTGGATTTATTATGTTCCTTCCCTTTGACCAATCATGTTGTCATATTGTTTTAATTATTTATTACCATTAGGTACCAAGTCTACATTGAAATGTGGGTATTGCTAGATAATACAGTCTGTTTTGAAATTTAGACTACGAAAATGCAATGTTATGTTCAAGGTCAAGTTCTGCCTGAGTCTATATACATACCGATTTTCATATCTTCTGTTTAGGTAAATTACATTAATGTGAATTAACAATTCAGTTAATTCTTGTTGAGAATTGGTCATTAAATAATGGTAGTAATGCCTATGTGATTGAATAATTGTGTTTTAATTTCACTGGTTACCATTGTTATTGTAAGATTTTGTGAAATCGGACTCTTTGTGCAGTGGCGTTTTTCACCAACTCGCTCCGCCAAATGAGGCATGGCAATTTGAGATACAAATCGTGACATACATTGACAAGTCACGTGCCGTCTTGTTTCCTAATAATTATTCTGTTTCAAGGTTTGAATTATAATCAGAGTGTGATACTGTCTGGTAAAACGTAGACTTCCAGTATTATTTAGATTAAGAAGACTTGGTACCTAAACAGTTACTCGATAATTGCCCACACCGGCCGAGAGAGGTTGTCGTTGTCTCTGGATTCAGAATGTAAGATGATATCTAGTATTATCAAATCATTGAGCAGTTTTGAAAGCTTTGGCGACAGGATACTTGATTGGTCTACGGATTAAGTAACTGTCGTCGAGCCAATGGGAGTTGGATAGCGCCATTGAAGTTTTGAGAAGTCGGGAGCCGTTTTACTTAACGGAATTTTGTGAAGCCTGAAATAGATACTCTCTATTGTATATTGGCGTTGAAAAAAAAAACTAAATCTTTGGCTCTAATTAATGTAGATCGCCTTTTAATTTGAATTTTTATAAGTGCGAAATAGCATGGTGAACATTTTTGGGGAAAATGGTAGTGGTTTGTAAGATAAGCCATTAGGATTTTTGGTTGGTGTAGCCCGGATCGGGTAAAATATTGAAACTTTGGTTGCCAAAATGGCGTTAGAATATATTTGCCAAAATGGCGTTAGAATATATTTGTGGTTTATAGGCAAAGCCCCTAGGGTATTTCTTGCTAAATCGCTCACGGTTACACGTGCGGTAGAGGCTTGGTTGGTCTTTGGGTGTCCTAACCGTAGAGATGTTTTAAGAAATCTAAACCAGTTTGTGTGTGTTTGGTGCAGATTCACCATTTTGAACTCGCAGCAAGTAACATGCGCGTTCTGTTTTGGATGTCTTTTATGGCAACGACGTAGACAATTGTTGGATACTCTCCCCATTTCTGCAATGGTAACACCTGTTGAAGTTCTCTTCCAGCCAGTCATCTTTACCATCAGAAACACTGGTGACAAGTATCTTCTCTGCTTAACCTATTTTTGTTTATTCTAATTGGCACGCATTACGCAATTCTACTAATTTGAATTTCTTGGGTTTTAGTTAATTATTAATTGCATTCGATCTGATCAAACATCGTTTAGTAGTTTCTTTTTCTTTAAGAGTTATTTACTCAGTGCCGTGGGCAGTCTTATATTTGTCTTTAAGGGTGGGAGTAATTAGTAAGTGATTTAGTATTTTTAGTAAACTGTGGGAAAAATATTAAAGGATTTCAACTTATAATTCGCAATTTTTTAGTATTTTGTTTTTTATTGTAAAGTTATTTGTATTTCATTAATGGTAATACCGTTAGATTCTACCTTTAGTAAATTGCCCGTTTTAAAAAATATGTAAGCGTTGTATTGAAGCGTTGAGTCATTCTAAATCAAGCTTGGGTCAATTATCTAGGAGCCTCCGGAACCACGACCTAGCCGCGATATTACAATCTTCTGCGAGGGTAACTGTTGTTCCTCCAAAGGGGACAGGTTATAAACTTTTGGGTTCACAAATCGTAGTACGTATAAGAAACGTGATAAAATTCTCCTAATACTGGTTTTTCGAGGAGTTTTTAACTTTCTGTGTATGGTTTGTTAAATATTTAAACACATTATGTAAGTTTTTCTTGCTTATTTAAACATAAGTAACCTCATATAATTCGAGAGGATTTTGTGGCAGACCTTCGCGCACTGTTGCCTGCCTGGCCATGTTACAAAAGGCACTTTTTCTGCATTACTGTTGAATATAGATATCTCCGAAAATATGATTTGGGCGTCATGTCAATTTAACGTGAGATCACACTCTGGAACTGTTCTTCGTTCCACGATCCCCAATGAACACGGGCAGCTACGTACGTAAATAGTCCGGAAATTAGGATTCTTATTGGCAGCTAAAACATCTCTAAATGCTTATTAAATAAAACAGAATCACAGTTTACAATATCGATTTGTTATCATATACAACAAAAATGAATACAAAGAGAAATATCAACAACTTAATATTGCATAAATGGTTATTAACAAATAAATAATAGCAGTGATTCAATAGGCGTTAAATAAAAGCGTAAAATAAGCGATGTATCAAGCAGTGCAATGGTGCTGTGATAATGATAACAATATTACCAATACGGGAAGTTTGTACCGGCAGTTTATAATGTAACGGGGAAGTGGGGCTTACTGCTACGGTTACTGAGTTATTAACTTCGGTTTGTGTAGATTAGACTCATAAACTCTAGTCGTATAGAAAAAAAGATTGGCGGCAAGGTAGAAGGAGAAATAGAGCTATTAAATACACATATAATCAATAAAACATTATACGGCATATGTAATTGTTTATCAAGCGCGTTGATTCTACGGCCAATGTCGTTGGCTGTTGTTCTGCCTCGGTTACTGCTATTGCGGAATGTTCCTGCTGCTAGTCGTTTTGCTTCGCAAAACAGGAACTGAGAAAATCTAATAAGTGGACGAATATTTATACCCTAGACAGCACGGCAAGATTTTCACTCCTAGTAGCAGCTACCGATGCCGGCGTATACGAATAACAGGCAATGCGCTAAAGTTACATGCCTCGCCGTACTGTGCACGCAGCGGATACGCATTTGTATGATTAATTATTATACAAATGAGAGACCCGAGTAACTTTGTTACAATTCTTAAAGCCCCTCTATATAATGTGCCGCTTCATTGGTCACCATGATGACCATCGCAATCATCTAGGTTGACTCCTCTCACTGTCTCATTATATTAGGCACTATGTTGGCCAATTTTCCTAGTTGTTTTCATTTTCTGTGACGTGATGGAGGTTGAAAATATGTTTCTTCACTGATACATGGTGTCATGATTAAGTTACTCATTTACTATTCACAAAATATATAAAGGAAACTCCGAAAACATAAATTATAATTGTTTAATGATAATTTACATTGATTTAATAATGCCATTGTTTATAAAATGCTTTGTAATTCAAACACATTACCAAGACACCGATGAGTTGAATAGGTCGGCCAATAATGGTCTACTTGTGTGTACACGCCACCTACGTGCTACGCACTTTGGTTGCGCATTAGGGCTCTTTTAGATGTCTAGATAAAAACTGCTTCGAAAGCCATTGTTCGCCATCATCATGTCCCCCCTCGACCACTAGAAGTCTCTAGCATGACTTTTTCCTGCTACAGTAGTTGTTGGGGAGTTACTTACTAAGTTTTTTTTAGGTATGGCAGCACATGGATTAGAGTTGAAAGAACACGAGAACAACACACCTTGGATCTGCATATGGGTGTACCATGGGAGACAGTACAGTTAACTGCGTTTGGACGAAATAAGAATATTTATTTTAAAATTTTGGAGGAAGGTAAAAATTAACTTGTTAATATTTCTATCTTTCATGTAACATAAATTTTCGGTTTAAGAAAATTTGTTTAAGAATAAAACAATTCTTTTTAAATTGATTTGAAAATTACAATATAAAATATAGGTAATATTATCGTTAAATTATAATTATAAATGCCCCTGAACTATTGTACTGCTATCGCTTATTTAGACTTGTTACTGTGTGACCAGACATCTGTCTCGTCGAACATCTGTTTTACACAAAAATGGTGTCGCATAAATACAAACATTTACACACAAATATGGCTCCATATTGCTTGTACCATTTATGTACGCAGTTTAAATAGATATATGATAGGTATTGGAACATTGAAAATACTTGATTCCGAGATTTTGATAGATAAGCACGTTTCGGGGGTCCTTGAATCAAAAAGTGGGTTTTGAATAATGCCTGTGTGTGAGGATGTATATGCGCATGTGTGTATATTCCAGCTTTTGTCCTTAAGTACTGCACCGATCAGAATGTTATGTAGGTGCACATGATTTTTGCGCAATGATTTTGTTTTATTTTTTCCCATCTAAGATGAGGGAAAATCATCTAAGATGACACTTAAGGATTAAAATCAGATGTCAATTAATATAGGTTATGTTTATTTACACAATAAAAGCGGGAAGTGTTTATTTCCAACAAAGCTGTGAGGTGTACAGAGTAACACAGAGCTTCATACTCTGATAATAAGTGCATGAATTTACGTCTTACTTTTCTCCCACAGATATTAGTTAATTTCCAGAGCTCATATTTGAATTGTAAATTATGACTTTGCTAAATAAATATGACAATGTAATATCATGACAATAAAACTTCTCGTCAAATCAATCATTTTTCTAATCATACTTCTTTTGGAATTAATTAATGCTTCAGATAATACATTAAAAATAGCATCTAGAAAACCGGTAGGGACTCTCAACGAATTGAATTGGAAAAATATCGCCAAGGACAAAGAGATAGTAGAAAAATTATTTAAGAAATTAAATGGTAGTATGAATAATTTCTATAATGCTTCAACAACAGAAGAAAATCAAGTTTTTAAAGTACGTGGATTTAAGAAGAAATATAAGGAATACTTTAAAAAGAAGAAACTCAAGTATAAATTTTTTAATAAACCAGAAAATATTACTTATAATAAAGTAGATGATACGCAACCACAAATTTTAAAAGAATGTTTTGGTATTATTAGTAGAAATGATCAGAATTTTATACGTATACTATTAGAAGATAAAACTGATATTTTACGACAATTATATAAGGAAGAGATTATTCCGTATCTTAGTTATTTGGATAAAATCAATATTTCACTACAAACTAAATTAATAATTTGGGAAATATTTAAAGATGGTCATGATATAAGACAATTACGCATTGAAGATTTAAAACAGGTTGGATCTTTATTATTTGATATACCCGAATATGATTTTTACTTTTTAAACATATCCGATTGGCGTATACTTGATTATTTAGGTACTACCAATTTAATGACAAAACGAAAAGCTGGTATACTAGCCTATCGAATTAAACACTATTTGCCAAATATTTTTAAAAATGCTAGTTTTCTAAACCAAATAAATGGCATCCTATGTGGATTTGATTTGAACCAATTGAAAACAATTAAAGTGTCAATTATCAGACAATTGCATCCACGCTTATTTCATAATTTATGGTCTTGCGATTCTAATCAGTTGAAAGTATTATTAGACATATATAAACTAACAAAAAAAATTCATCCGAGTGTAACTTCTACAACAATTCATCATATGGGACATTTATTAAGAGCGCTGGGTCCAAATGAAATTAAAGAAATCCCGTCGAGTGCATTTGCCGGATTCGAAAGTTACGTGATTGAACGATTGTCTACCGAACAGATTCGTGCGATTTTAGAAGAGCAAAAAATGGAAATGGATGAAAATGTACTTATTAGTTATAATCTGAAGCTTTTAAATACGAATTCAGCGCAAATTTTTAGATTATATTTACATCTTTTGTATATGTGTGTTTTAAAGATTTTTCTTGATTAAATCAATTTATGCTGAACTAATTATTATCATGTTACCTGATTTAATTCCATTAAAGCGGTATCATGGTTCTGTTATTATTTTATTTACATGATCACCATACCAAAATGGTTGACGTTGAAGAATGCCATGAAAGTAGCCGCTGAAATCTCGGTAGGATTTAAAAAACAGGAGAGGGGAGCAGCATGGTTTGATAATGATATGCCGAATACCTCTAGATCGAAGAAATGAGCTAAGGAAGAAGGCGCTGCAACCAAGCTTTCACGGTGACGAGGACTACCGCTGCACACATGTGCAGGAGTAAAAAGAGGGAGTGGGAAGCTAATAAGGTAGCGAAAATTGAGGAAATGTCAAATAGAAAGGAAATATGCGAAGTGTACACAATAATTAAGGATGAGAAAGCAAGTTTCCAGGCGAAGAGTACGATGACCAGGGACGGCAATGAAAACTTTTTCGTTAACGCTAATAAAATGGTTGACGTCTAGGCTGACTACTTCGAGAAACTGCTGAACAAGATCAGTGAGCGTGGCATTGCGTGGAGTACATCAGCAGCGGGGGGCGTCAATGGTGTAGAGTAGAGCCGAGACTCGGTGAGGTCAAGGAAGCTATAAAGGGCATAAAGAGTAACAAGACACCTGATTCCGACTGAAATTACGGTGGAGAACAAGTACACATGCAGTTTGCAGAGTCTGGCCCAATGACTGCCCAATGCCCAATGACTGGAATGCTGCCAACATTTGGCCCCTACACAAAAGGGCTCTATGCTGGATTGGGCAAACTACCGGGGTATATCCCTTCTCAGCACTGCGTATAAAGTTCTAACTAAAATTCTAACTAGACGACTTCAAACTTTCTCCTCAACGTTTCCATAGGGTTGAGGAGAAATAATTACCATAGCGACTTTAGGCGGGGCAGAACAACTACTGATCAAATTTTCACATTCAAGTGCATCATCGAGAAATGCTATAAATTTAACACCACACTAGTTATTCATAGACTATAAGCAGCGTGTAAAGACCATACTTGTACCACATTTTCGCTGTGTTGGGCATTCTGAATGACGCTAGCGCATTTAAATTGCCAAGCTATGGTATTCGAGGAAGTGTCCAGGGAGTTCGGCATCGCATGCTCTCTCATGTATTCTCTTCAACCTTAGTTTGGAGAATATTGTAAGTTAGATTGAAGAATACCCGAGAGCAACTCTTTTCAGCCGCTCTCTGCAGTATCTGGCTTATGCCCATGATATGGACCTACTCGCTATAAGCGAGAGAGAACTTAGGGAAGCTTTCCAAAAGCTGGAGGAAAAGTCTAAAGAAACAGGGCTTCAGGTCCATGTGAGCAAAACAAAGTATATTGTAATGTCCTGAACTGTGCCGCAAGCAGCGATACCACTTACTATTGGGATCACCAGTTTGAAAGGATTCCTATGTTTAAGTATTTTGGCTTCATTATCACTGAGAGCAACAACACACAGTTTGAAATAAAAGACCACATCAAAGCGGGAAACAAAGGAAACAAGCTGGAACGGCGTAGTTTGTCCAGGGTTAAACTTATGTCTGCTATGATGTATTTATTATCTCCCGTTTGACTGTTTAAGCATCTGAAATCTATGCAGAACATGTATTTAGGGGTTTCGCTTTGGTTCAATTTCTTGGGTACCACTATAACTGGACATGACCATGACGAGGTCTGATAATGTTTTGAGCTAAACGATCATTTACTTATCTTTTCACTTGTCCTGTGTAAACAAGATTTACTTATCCCGTGTAAACAGGATTTGGGTTGGATAACCTAATTGAATGTATGACCTGGTTGGTAAAAGTTAAAGGTACACGTGGGCAGTAAAAAATGTCTTTGTACTCTAAACAAAAGTTCTCTATTGTTATACGTTCTTCGTTATTAGTACGGTCTAATCTTAGGTTTTGTAAATTTTGAAATTGGATATTTTCAAAATTCTGCAGAAGCTCTGCAAAATTCTGCAGAATTTCCGCAAAATCCTGCAGAAATTCTGTCGTGGCAAAGCAAAAAGAGGATTTATGGAATTGTCATACGCCCTGTAGTAACGTATGGGAGTGAAACGTGGGTGCTGACCGCACACGATGAGAAGATTCTAAATATGTGAGAGCGAAAAATCCTGCAGCGTGTATTTGGTCCAGTGTGCGATGAGGGCGTCTGACGTATCAGAAAAAAGGACGAGATGTATGAACTCTACAGTAATCCTACGTTGATGACTGAAGTAAAAAGTGGATTTGGATTTGGAAAACGTGGATTTGATGACTGGGACATCTCCACCAAATGCCAGAAGAACGGGAGGCGCGGAAGATGTTTACTCAACAACCGGAAGGGCGAAGATTGGTGACCATGCCCTGAAAGCACTGGTTGAAAGACGTCGAGGAGAACATGAAAAGGATACGTGGCAGAGGTTGGAGATCGCTCGCGCTAGACCGAGATGCGTGGTTGGGCGTGGTTGGGCTCGAGCTCTTGATGGGCTTAACGCCATTGGGTAATAGGTAAAGTAGGTAAGCACCAGTAACCAGTAAGCAACGCTTTCCATCTTTCTTGTAACGCAATGCTCGTGTACGACACGCAGAGATGGAAGTTGCCTCTTTGATTGTACTTTACACTAATGTGTGAAATACGTTGTTGCGTGATGATGGTGAATATGTTAGACTCTGAGTCGCTGCCGCTGTCGCTTAAGATATACCTGAATAGGCGGCGATGACGATCTTCACGGTGACTCTGGATAGAGCCATACTTTTCCCGGAGTTGGTGGTAATGGAATTTTGCCTCTAGCTGTTGGAGTATCGGTGATCTATGTGCCGGAGACGAATCTTTTGCTTAATGGATCTCTTTGGGATTGTTTTATTGGTATTCTCGTTGGTTTCGTGCAATTGACTCTTCTCTTCCAACTCCTTTTGACGGCGGTTCCCTCTTGTTCGCATTTAAGAAACGGTTTATTGATCTAGGGTACGTTCTTATATAAATTTATTACGTCTAAGGAGATTATTTTGTCGATTTTCTTGATTTATTCTATAAGTTGTGTTGTATTTTTATCTGCATATGTTAGCTTGAAGTTTGTTGCTGATTTTATCGTTTTCTGTAGTCATTTGGATGTTTCGTCTGCCGGTGAGAGTACTGAAGCGCATTTGGGTCTGATTCTTTTATTTGGTTTATGAATTTTAATTTGTCTATATAGTTGTGATATTTTTAGATTCATTGGTGTGTGTATTCCATATTTCTTTATAGTTTTTTCGTATTAATTTATTGCCAATTTCAGTTTCGTATTGCCAAATCCGTGAATCTAGGAAAGCAATAACCAGATAATACCTTGAACGAAGTTTGTATGAAGTTTGCTGGTTTTGTAGTGTCGATATCATTCGAAAAACAGCAGTATGTCGGCCCTTGTCCAATTTAACTAATACAGCATTAACTACAGGACAGATTGCAACAATAACGACGACAAATAATAACCAAATACCATCAACTGACCCACCTTATCAGATAAACCAAATAGAAAATGAAATCACCTAGACAAACAATCACCATAATACCAGCTGCCCTACAAAATTCATAATTAATCAATCAAAAAATCTATCCGTTATATTATAACTCTTGTATTTTATAGCCTGACGAAGTAAATATATTTAACGAAAGCTTGCCCTAAATTATA